>RPOG01002397.1:0-95046 GCA_008086565.1 Thalassoma bifasciatum
CAGATTCCCCCCGGCGCTGTCTCCTGACACACACACTCTCTGCGGGTCGATGCTGTAACGCTCCATCACCTCGGCGGACAGGAACGCCCGCGACGCCGCTAAAGCGTCATGGTACTGATCAGGAAACACGGCCTCAGGAGCGAGACGGTAACTACGGGACGCGGCGAGGACACAAAGTTATTTTTATCCTCACATCAAACTGAGTAAGAGGCAGACCGTGTGGGAGGGAAACTGAGAAAAGTTCAACTCGAACTTAAACCTGAGGATTACTCAGAGGAGCTGCAGTTTAAACGTTTCATCCTCCAGATTTGAAGTTTATCTCCAACATTTGTGTTAAAGTCTCACTGCAGCAGAAACAGCTCAGGTTAGACTTTAAATAATAAAGTGGTTACACACCGGACCATAAAACAACATTGAAAAACCCCATTAACTTAACTGTGGTTAATCACAACTTTTTGTCTCTTTGAAATATACCTTTAAATTTGTGGCATTAAAAGGAATTTGAGTTTAGTTTCCTCGCCCTAAATTTACATGAAAACTCTCCCCCCTCTTCTTTTTCATTCTTCGTCATTGCTCCTGAATCATCTCATGTGCAGCTTCTCAAAACTTTAATTTTGAGACGAGTCCAACAAAGTAAACACATTTTTCATGAAGTGATAAAAGTAAATATTGTATTTTCATTTCTGTAAATTAACCATAAATCTAATGTTGAAAAAAAATAATCAACAAGAGTAACAACCTTGTTTTTTGTTCAGTGTCATAAATGTATTTAACTGTTTGTAACTGTATTGACTGTGATTATATTATAACTTTATTGTACATCTTTTTGATTTTATTTCAACTTTGTTTACGTCTTTGTAAAGTGACCTCAAAGGCACTCATAAATACAATTCATTTTTATTATTTCATCATTAATGTTTCTGTTTGAATGTGACAAAACTTACTCAACAGACATAACGACAGAGTCCAGATCCTCGGCCATTTTCCGACAAAGAAGGTCGTATGATCTCATCCCTGTGAAGACGAGAGGTGTGTGTTAATGAATTATCCTTTGTTCAATGAACGCTGATTGACAACTTAGTTATTCTGATCAAAATCATTTTTGAATTAGGCTTTAAACATGTTAGAAAATGCTGCAAAGATCTGCTATTTGGAATGGGTGTGTATTGGCCCTTTTCCACTGACCCGTCTCAGCCCTACTCTACTCTCCTCTACTCGGTTTGTGTTGCGTTTCCATTAGCGCGGTCCTACGAAGCAGACGCCAGTTTTTAGTACCTGCTCTACTCTGGTTCTAAGAGAGTAAAGCTGATACTAAAAGGTGACGTGGACGGTCTGCCGGTCACTCATTGGTCAGAGAATGTCGTCTCTGAAGCTTCTGACTCTGAACAAATCACTTACAAGAGGCAAAGGAATAAGTCAGCGACGGGTTTTTAATGACATTTAAACCTGACGGCACAGAACCAGACTGAATGAAGACAAAATACAGCCCTAAAATGCTCCTTCATGATTCCTAAATAAGTTTAAAGTCCTTTTTAAACCAAAAAGAAGTTAACAGCAAAGATAGTTCGCTTTAAAGAGTCTTTTAAATTAAATCAAAGTTCGTCGGTGCAGGAGCGATCTGTCTGCCACGAGAGTCTTTAAGCACCAATCAGTCCATTAATCCACAGGGAACCAAAAAGGAAAACCAGTTCAAAGAAGAATGATTGATCAACAACAAATCTCTGATATACCAGGCCCAAAAATCAAAAATTAAAGTGATCTCACTGGTTCCAGGGAAGAGTTGATGTCAGGAAGCAGCTCCTTTGTTTTCCTCCGCGTGCAGCAGCACCAGGCTGTTGTTTACCTCCGTTGTCATGACGCCCGACATTGAGTCGCTGTATTACTTTAATGAAATCTTTTGAAAGCTTTGATTTTTCCTTTAAAGACCACAGTGGCACATATGTTAGCACAAAATTATGTTTGTGTCGTGTTATCGATGAACATGCACGCACTTCTGCGCAGCACTTTAGCGCAGCTGTGTTATAAGATCCACGCCCACCGTGAGTCTGTAGTCGGGCTAGAGGAAAAGATAACCAAACCGAGTAGAGCCGAGCCGAGTAGGGCTGGAATTGTATAGTGGAAAAGCGCCATATGTGGTTTCTGTTGTTTCAGCCTCTAGTGGACACTTGAGGAACTGCAGTTCTTAGCACTTCAGCATTCGCTTCATATTCAGAGTTTAGAGGTTATTGCTTGGATAATTAACAGGGGGAACAAGAGAAAATGAGGGAATTAAAACACATAACGTAATTTTTTCCATCACTCACGTCCGCTGCCGAGCGCCCATCCCCCTCCGTGGAAATATATGATCCCTCTTTTCAGCTGCTGCCCCCCTTTAGGCTGAAAGACCCGGGTGGGAACGCCGCCGAGGTCAAAGTCCGTCACGTGCAGAGTTGGGCTGGACTGAGCCTCGATCACCTCCAACCAGGACACCACCTGGTTCAGCAGGTGGAGGCGGTGACAGACGCCCAGAGCGTGAGCGACGTCACTCTGAAACACAAACAAGAAACTTCAGGTCAATAATTCACTAAAAATCTGGTTTCACTTTAAAGCTCAGAGCTGATTGTGAAGGAGGAGAAAGCTCAGGTGTGAAAAACCTGTCTCACGCTGGGAATGTGTGCGTGAATAACTTGTTGCACCGAAGTGACTCAACTTTCAGGTTGGGGTGTGTGAACTGCCTTTGTGAAATAATCAGGGGCTTAAGTTCACACAGTTTCAACAGCTTAGTTACGTGTTCACAACCAGGAAAGGTTACAGGCCTGCAGGGTCAAAGGTCATCCTACACTTATTATATATACACTTCCCGCCAAAGTAACTGCTACTTATGTCTTATTTAATGCTTCTTTTATCACCATATTCTGCTTAATAGCTTATTTTCTGCACTAAAATACTTATCTTTATCTATATTAAGTATTTCTGATTCATGGTATCATCACTGCTTGTATCTTTTAAATCATCTGCTCTGTGTTTGCATCAATAGAGTCTCTGTTTACTGTAATTTCTCACAGTCTGAGTCCTTATTTAACTTTACTGTGGTCACGCCAAAAGCTTACGGATTATGCATTTCTCAGATAATTACAATGTCTTTGGAAAACGTCTATTTTTACCACAGAGTGAGGAACATTTTCTGCAATTAAAGGATTAAAATGAAGCAGGACCTTAAACTGAACTAAATATATATTTCAGTGAGGATACAACAAAGGAAATGCTTGTTATAGATAATCTTAAATACCGCAGAAGAAGATATCAAAGTGGGCATGCATCCAAACATTCTGTTTTTCCATTTGGTTTCTCAACATCTAAATGGTTTTATTCTCATTTGTTGGACAGTTCGTCTGTTTTTAGAACAATTTCTTACTTTGCCCTTTGTTTTGAAAAAAAAAAAAACAAAGCTTGTGCTCTCATTTTAATCTAATTATCTTGCAATAACTAAGCTTGTTTTGTGATAAGAGGATCAAGTTGAGCCTGTTTCCATGTTTTTTTCTTGCCTTTACGACTTTGTGGGGTTAAAAGTTGCGATGACTTGGCGATTAGTCAAGATCAGGAAAAAAAGAAAATGCAGAGAGATTGAATAACAAAATAAACAACATACAAAATTTAAACTATTTTCAAATCTAATGTTCGGATTCATGTCCACTTTGGGCTTCTATACATGAGCTTCCAATTTTGTTTTTGTTTTCCTTGTTTTGATTTTTTGTGAGCTTGTTTTTTTGCTGGAGGCTAAATTGAAATCTGTTCTGCTCCGTTTGATTCAACTCGTCTGAACTTAAGTTTTATAAAGAGTAGTATAGTTTGTATTAATCTGTTTGAGTCTAATCTCCTTTATCCTTCTTTAATCCTCAATAGAACAGTTTGTCTTTAAGTTACTGAATATTTTTAACTGAAGTGAACTCATTTTGTTGTTAAATCACAGAATCTGACACCAGAAATTCACTAAAATCTGTTCTTTTTAATGAAGATCAAGTAACACTTTACTTTACAGGTCTGCAAATTTCATCGCAATTAGGGAATACTTCAACATTTTTCAAAATTTATTTGAAATTACCCCAAAATTTTATGACAATTGGCTGAAAACTGGCAAGTTACCTTTTTAAAACTAATGTTTCTTTGAAAATTTCTGAAATTTTTAAGTTAGTAGTTTAAAATTTGTGAAGAATTTATAGCTAATTGTGGACTGGACTTTATATTACTCATAATATATTTAATAAATCAGTATCTATTTATCATCTGCCTCCCTGGAAATAGCAGAATATCATTACATGGTGATGTTGGGATGATTCTCCATTGATTTAATTTAAAATAAATTATTCACTAATTGTCCCCTACTTACCTTGAAATAGAGATTTGCTTAAAATTAAATTCATACATTATTTTGAAGAATATAGTGCTTATTTTCACCCAATCATGAATGAATGAAAATGTTTATTTTGAAGAATGTAAAAGAATAACACTAAGCAAACAGAGAGGAACGAAAAAACTTTTCAATTTTGCATTGAATCTAAAAAGAAAAAGAAACTTTGCAATTAAAGCAAAATAAAAGCAACTTTTAAATCACTGATTTGCCTTCTTTTACATTTTCAAAAATGAGAGGAAAGAAGTGAAATTCTGGCAAAATTTTAGATAAATAAAAAGACAGTTTGTATAATTATGATCTAATTATGATGAAATGTGCAGACTTGTAAAATAAAGTGTGTCTTGAAGATAATAAATGCTCATTTTCAGGTGTAAACAGTGCATAAAGTTGCATTTATGAGTTCATTTCTAGTTTATTTTTTGTTTATAAATATTCTCAGTCTTTTGAATGCATCTCTCTTTTTAAGTGAGGTTCAAAACTTGAGTTTATTTGCTTAAATTCAGTTGTAATAATTGGATTTTCTGCTGCTTTTCTTCATCAATATTTACAAAATGGTGAGTTAAATCAGTGCGTAGGTAGTAAACCTGACCTGTTTTGTCCTTAAAACTCTATTTAATAACATTTTTCGCACTGATTCATGTTTTCCTTCCCTCCTGACAGCTCCTGTATTTCCACATGAACCTGTCCTCCACCTCCACGGTTCTCCTCCTCCTCCCCCACCTCCCCCTCTCTCCCCCCGGTGCATCCTCCACCTCTCACCGCCTTCATGAAGCTCCGGAACAGCGCGTCCAGCAGCATCAGCTTCCAGGGCTCACACACTCCCGTGGGCAGCGGCAGGTAGACGTAGTAGGCGGCCGCTGCCAGCAGCACGGCCCCGGCCACACGGAGCCTCATGTCGGCGGCCTGTACCTGCGTGAAGCCGACCGGTAATACGGTTCTCCTCCCCCGGTCTCTGGGAGCTGACGCCCCGCCAGAGATCGTCGAAACACGGAGGATTGACCTTGATTTCAAAATAAGAGTCCCCCTTTCGGATAACACGAATATCAAAGCGGAATCGCAAGGAAATGCTCTTATTTTGAAGTCTGATTCCAGGAAGTCATGAAGACATTGCGTAAGAAGGTCGCTCATGGGAAATGTAGTATTTCATCATGTGCACCAGCCATTCTCAGCTGTTGGGTCCTGACCTTAACAGGGGTCACCGAATCATTTTAGAAAAATAAAACTAATGTTAATTTACAGAATTTCAGACAGAGAGATTTTTTTTCTGCTTTATTATGTAGAGGCATGAGCGGATTGAAAGTGTAAGATCTTTAAAGACCCCAAAAACCCTTGAAAATACAGAAATAGAATGGAATAGAATTTATTTTTCTACGATTGCTTTCTTTTTCTCATTTAATTATCTTCTCAACGTCATTAATTCCTACTTTTATAAGTATTTACACACTTTTTGTGTTTCATTTTTGAAGTGGGTCTTGATTTATTTTGTTCGATCAATGTAAGAAAGTAACTTTACAACTATAAAAAATACTAATATGTGTATGTATTTATGTGTGTGTGTGTATAAATGTGTATATATGTATATGTGTGTGTTTGTTTGTATGTATGTATGTATGTATGTATCACACTGTACTGTTGTTGATAATGAAAATGAATAAAATTTGAGTTCCAAAAATAAAAAACACAGAAATACAAAATGTTTTGTCTCATTCTTTTTCATGTTGAGCAACATAAATGAAATGATATGCTACCCCCTGTAAATCGTTCAGATTTTAACTACTATGTGCAGATTGTTGTTTCCTTTTATTAAAAAGAAAAATAAAGTGTGTTATTTGCTAACACATTTACTGAAGCTATTGTCGGTCTGTTTATCATGTTAAAAAGTTATTGTGATGCTATTGTGTTTTTCAATAAATCAATAAATCATTTTCAGTATACCTGCACTGCTTTTTTGTTTGCAGGGTCGCGGACACCAGTTAGATTAGGGATTGCAACTCAAAAACACCAAAAATCATTATACAGTGTGTCCATAAAGTTTTTTCGTTTTTAAAGTTAAACATATTTCAAAAGAAAGTAAAAACACAAGTATATGTAAAGTGCAGCAAAATGAGGAGTAGATTTTGAATTTTATTTTAAATAATTTAGAACTAAGAAGCCTGAGGGACTTATCTTAAACCAATGGTCTTTCTCTGACTATTTTCATCCAGGTTGGAAGCTGAATTTGTTGTCAGGATCAACAAAGGCCTTTCTGTTTTGTTTTGTTTTTTTCAAATTTGATTCATATTTACATTTGGCATATTAAAAATACATGTAAATGTAGAAAATTGAATCTGATCCTCTTAACTTCTCTTCTTTTAGATGCTTTCTTTGTCTGTCAAATTTGATTGAAGTCTAACAAAAGTGTGCACTAAGTGGCTGAAATGGTACCTGTGTTGTTTACCTCTTTTTTTATCTGTTCATTTAGGTCACTGGAGGAGATGCCCTCACTTTTAAGCAAAAAAATGAATTTGATAGCTTCTCAGGTAGCTCTTTGCAGTGGGCATGTCCTGCTGGATAATTAGCCTCACCTGTCCCCAGCTCCTCACACCTGAGTCGAGTTAATTGACGAGGTGAGAGAGAGGAAGGCTCATAAGCAGCTGCAGCAGTAACTGAGCTACTCTTTGTTCTCAGACTGGTTCAGTTGTGTGGTTTGGTAGGAGCTGACTGAAGTGACTGTGCCTCACCAGCCCATGACTGTGACTGAAACCATGGGGTTTCTACCAGGGTAACTTTTTATTTTCGTTTTTGTGATTGTCTCCTGAACTCATAAAACATATTGTAACTTGTGGTATCTTGTGTAGATTGTTGCTGTTTTCCTTGCTCACTGTGGGATGGCATCAAGCGAATGGTAAGTTCAGTCCTTTAGTTAAAGGATTCAGTTAGTGACACATGTGCTGACAGTTGTTCTGTAGCTTTCAGTGTTGGATCTGCTGAGACAAACGGAGACGATGATGTTGCGCTTGCTGGCTATAAAGCAGGTCTGAGCTTTGATACTGAAGACGATTCTTTATGGAGCGCTGGAGCACTCATTGGCAATGATTCAACCACAACGACGGCAAGTTTTAAACTATAGTATACACCAATCTAAAACAAAAAAATTCAGATAAATGAGCCAAATAACTGATTCTCCTTGTTCCTCAACAGGAAGATGAGTTTTCTGATCAGACGACTCTGCTTGAAGAACCCGGCTACAAGGTGGCAAAGGTGACTGAGGAGGAGTCTGAGCAGGACTCAGAAGAGGACCCTGAGGACGACCTTGAAGTGCCTGTACAGCGCAGTTTCATACCACAACAGAGGCAGCAGGCCCCCCAGCACCAAGTCTTTCAGGCCCCCCAGCACCAAGTCTTTCAGGCCCCCGAGCACCAGGTCTTTCAGGCCCCCCAGCACCAGGTCTTTCAGGCCCCCCAGCAGCAGGTCTTTCAGGCCCCCCAGCACCAAGTCTTTCAGGCCCCAGAGCAGGTTCCCCAGCAGGCCCCTCAGCAGCAACTCTATCAAGTTCAGCATGTTCCTCAGCAAGTTTCCAAGGAGCCAGAATATCAGGCTAAACAGGTTCTCCAGCTAATTCCCCAGGAGCAGGTCTTTGAGACCCCCTTGCAGGTTCCTCAGCAGCAGGTCTATCAGACTGAGAAGGTTCCCCAGCAGGCCCCCCAGCAGCAACTCTATCAGGTTCAGCATGTTCCTCAGCAGGTTTCCCAGGAGCCAGAATATCAGGCTAAACAGGTTCTCCAGCTAATTCCCCAGCAGCAGGTCTTTGAGACCCCCTTGCAGGTTCCTCAGCAGCAGGTCTATCAGAATGAGAAGGTTCCTCAGCAGGTTTCCCAGGAGCCGGTCTATCAGGCTAAGCAGGTCCCTCAGCAGCAGGTCTTCCAGGCCCCCCAGAAAGAAGTCTATCAGGCTAAACAGGTTCAGCAGCTAGCTCCCCAGCAGGTTCCCCAGCAGCAGGTGTTCCAGGCACCTGAGCAGGTTCCCCAGCAGCAGGTGTTCCAGGCCCCCCAGGAACATGTCTATCAGACCAAACAGGTTCAGCAGCAAGTTTTCCAGGAGCCAATTTATCAGGCTAAGCAGGTTCCCCAGCAGCAAGTTCCTCAGCAGGTTTCTCAGGAGCCAGTAATTCAAGTTCCCCAGCAGAAAGTTTCACAGGAGCCAGTTTATCAGGCAAAGCAAGTTCTCCAGTCTGTTCCCCAGCAGCAGGTGTTCCAGGCCCCAAAACAGGTTCCCCAGCAGCAGCAGCAGCAGGTGTTCCAGGCCCCAAAACAGGTTCCCCAGCAGCAGGTGTTCCAGGCTCAAGAGCAGGTCCCTCAGGAGATCCATCATGACCAGTCAGTACAGCAAGTAAAGCAGTTCCCCTCGCTTGTACCCCAAGAGCAGGTTTTTGAGGCCCCCAAGCAGGTTCCCCAGCAGCAGGTGTTCCAGGCCCCCAAGCAGGTTCCCCAGCAGCAGGTGTTCCAGGCCCCCAAGCAGGTTCCCCAGCAGCAGGTGTTCCAGGCCCCTCAAAAACAGGTGCATCAAGCTTTGCAGGTTCCCCAGCAGCAGGTGTTCCAGGCCCCCAAGCAGGTTCCCCAGCAGCAGGTGTTCCAGGCCCCTCAAAAACAGGTGCATCAAGCTTTGCAGGTTCCCCAGCAGCAGGTCTTCCAGGCCCCCAAACAGGTTCCCCAGCAACAGGTGTTCCAGGCCCCCAAGCAGGTTCCCCAGCAGCAGGTGTTCCAGGCCCCCAAGCAGGTTCCCCAGCAGCAGGTATACCATGCACCTCAACAGCCAGTCTACCATGCACCTCAACAGCCAGTCTATCAGGCCCCTCAACAGCCAGTCTACCAGTTCAGGCGAAGGCCTCAGGTCTCTCAAAGCTCACCCAGGCAAAGACCCCAGTTCTCTCAGAATCCCAGATTCCCTCAAAGGCAGTTTTCCTAAAAGCTGTCCAGGATATTGCACCTTGATGGGGTCTTATAGGTAATTGCTAATCATTGTGTGGTTGTTTTTTTTTTCAAATGAGACTGCTTTTTTCTGAATCTGTCAATGTTCATTTTAGCTCCTGAGTTATTTTGGGAATGGAGAGCAATAAGTGTCTGGGTAGGTAACTTAAAAGCAACATTTAGTTTAAGTGTTAATTGTGTGCTTTGGTAACATGGTCTTGCTTTCTGTTTCAGGTGCTATGACACAAGGGATGCCTGGGACTGATTTCAGCTGAGCCTTTTCCTGACGTGTATAATAAAAACATAGCAACCTTATTTTAGTCCTGGTTTCTTGAAACAATATCAGGGTCTACACTGGTTTGAGTTTTCCATTTGGTTGCTGATGCGTTTTCATATTGAGATATGAACTCTGTAAAGGATTTTGCTATCAGTAGCTCTTGCTGAACACAACAGTAAAAGTCTTTGATGGGCCTTTAACAGAAATGCTGAAATGGGTAATTTTGCTCATTTTAGTGGTATGCAAATGCATAACAGTGTAAAGCTCTGAAACTTCTCAAAGTCCTTTTATATACCGATGCTCCCTGTGTGTTAAGCATGTCTAGGTAACATGCTAGCTCACGTTAAGTCATTTAGAGTTTTTATTCTATTCTTGCTCTCCTGAGCTCCTTGAACTAGCTATAGACTCCACTTCCCAGAAGCCTTTTCTCCCCACGGTCAAGTTATGTTACTGTGAACCAAGGCATACATTGTGGTTTGGAGAGTACGACTACACATGCAGCAGTAGAATAACTGCTGCATGTGGGTTGGAATGAACATTATGGCAAACAGCTTAGCCCATGTGAAGCCTTAAAGGGAACCCTGACCGTAAGGACAAATAGGCACGAATATGCTTAAATGTTTGTCTCAAACTGTAATTTGTTGTTAAAGGACATAACGAATTGGTTTTGCTTTAAAAAAATAGTTTAAAAGTTTTGCCGTAAGTCACTAGGTTTCAGGAGGGAAAAAGCATAATAATGCCACATGTGGCTGCTTTTGGGTGCACTTTTCAGTCCAAAGGAAACAAGGAGACTGATGTTAGTCTGCACAGCTTCCCAAAAGACAAGAAAAGAAGGAAGTTGTGGGAAATCGCTTGTGGGCGTAAACAACTTCCCATGGAGCCGCGGCTATGTTCTGGCCACTTCTCCCCAGAAGCATTTGCTGCATTTAGCCGGCCCATGCTGATGAAAGAGCTGACAGGTGTGGGTCATTATAAACGGAGACTAAAGCCAAATGCTGTGCCGACTATTTTCCAACACAAACCCACAAAACTTCCTCAGGAAACCACTGAAGTCCGCTCCAGGACTTATATGATCCTGTATGAGATCCAGCCCGGTGCAACCATATGACGTCACTACCCAGACGTTATTGTGGCGTTAACAACAATGGCGACCTACAGGTGAAAATATTGTTTCAAATTTTATACAAACTAAGATATTTTGAGAGATTTTATTGTGGTTCTTATGTGGCTGGTAAAAACACTGATCATTTAGGAAAATGACGTTCTGGTAGCCAGGGTTCCTTTTAAGTTGCTCTATCACTCTCCTGTTTAGCTTTCTTCTCTGTGCTGTAATAGTTAGACAGTCAAGCTCCTTTTTCCACTATTACTATTCATTAAATCACAGAAATTGTTTTCTGCAGAGAAAAACACAGATCTCTCCTCTAACTGATGGACTTTGTCAGCCGGTGTGGTGTTGTCATGGGGAACCTGCTTGTAGCGTGCTTCAAATCAATCCAGTGAAGCTCGACCTGACTAGGAAACTGAGAAATAGAACCTAGAAATATTTTAAGTTGTAGGCTATTATCATTAATACATCTAAAAATGAGACTTTTTCAAGATCAACTCGAAAGTTCTCACAGTCCCTTTAACCCTCAGCTCCTCCTTTAGGGGGCGAACTGCAGCTGGAGAGTGACTGTTTCATACAGCAGCTGCAGAAGAAGAGGAGCTTGTTGCACCAATAGAATCACAGCAGGTTGAGGCCGCAGCCAATCAGATCGTTACATCTACCTCTTGTGGGCGGGACATGTAGTAGCTGTTCAGACGCTGTATGAAGCTGTCAGATGTTACAGTTTTAGCCGCTTGAGCTCCTTAAAAACACCAAAAACTGTGAAAATATCCATATGGGGCGATAAATTAAGAAACTACTAAATACATATACATTTACTGAAGCAGTTTGTATCTCTTCTAAACGGTAAGAGCGGATTTATCCCTGTATTTTTGTTGTCATGCTAATGCTAACAGACATTGCAGCATAATTAGTCCATTGTTGTTTTAATTTTCGAGATAAATCTGTGAGAAAATATCATTTTATTCGTTTTTGTTGCGATATTCTGATGATTCTTGTACATATACTAAAGGAACCTGTCAGTGCCGTGTTTAAGTGATGCTGTAGTTTAGGTCTGAACGATTTTAGACAAAAATCTTATTAAGATTTCAATTAAATTCTTGATTTTCTTCAAATCAAGTTTCAGTGAAGTTTTCACAATTTACAGTAACATTTACAAACTTAACAGAAAACAATATCAAAAGCTTTTACTCCAATGTATGGATGAAAACTGAAGGTAAGAATTGTTTCTGGCTTTTAGAGAAAAGGTCAATATTTTAAGATTTTGAGAAGTAAAGACAAAAATCTGAGAAAAAATGTCAAAAGTTGGGGATAAGAGTCCAAATTTTAAGAAATCAATTCAACAATATGTGAAAAAAAAGTCTGAACTTTCACATTTAAGGTCAAAATTTTGAGATAAAGACAAAAGTCTGAGATTAGAAAGTCAAACATTCCAGATAAAACAACAACATTTTGAAATAAAGTCAATATTTGAAATAAAAAGGAGAAATTTTGATATATTAAGTCAAAATTATGAGAAATAAAGACAAGATTATTAAATAAAAGGCAACATTTTGAGAGAGAAAAAATATTTTGAGATAAATAGTGAAATTTCTGACCTCAAAATACAATTCTTTCCATTTCTTAACTGGGCTTTTTAATTATTATAATTATTAATTATTTTAGTGTTGAAGACTGAAAAACAAAAAGAGCTTTCTATGACCCTTAACCATTAAAAATGATGTAGAGCAAAATATCCTTAATTGTGTTAAGTAAAAAAAGATAGAATACAAAACAGTTTTAAAAAGACTAAGTTCAAAAAGCGATAATAATTAAAAAAAACTCAACAGGAAAAAAGGATATTTCCCAACAGTCTTACACTCAAAGGACGTGTGTGTAAAACAAGTCAGGAGCAAAAAAATTGCAGCTTTGGTGATTATCACATGATCGTGATGTCTGAAAATGCGATTTTGATCAGAAAAGGAGAAATGGTTCAGCCCTACTGTATTTGGAGGTGACTGTGTGTCATGTTTTAACGTCTTTGTCTCTGTTTCAGACTCTTCTTCGTCTTCATCATGGGTGAGGTGGAGCTCTCCTGTCGGGCTTATGTGAAGATGTACCTCCACTCCTGTCTGTTCCCCAGGTGCAGCATTAACGGGCTGCTGTTGTCGTCCGCGTCAGCAGGTGGCGCTGTGTGTGTGACAGACTGTGTCCCTCTGCTTCACTCTCACCTGTCCCTGGCTCCCATCACTCAGCTGGCTCTCACACAGGTAACACACTTATTTTTAAAAAGTTATTTAAAAATGGATTAAAACATATTTCTGAGTGAAGAATTAAGTTTTCTAACAGATTTCAGTAGTTGACCAACATTTCAAAGATTTTAGGTTCATTATTTTTTAGTATTTTTAATTTGAGCACCCAAAAATGTCAGGTGGTGCAACCAAATATATGAAAATATATTTATATGTTCCTGTTATTTTTTCTGTGTGAAATTATTGGCAAGTATCTCTCAAGTGTCTGTAGTGACTCATACATTTTCATTTNTGTTAGTCTGCACAGCTTCCCAAAAGACAAGAAAAGAAGGAAGTTGTGGGAAATCACTTGTGGGCGTAAACAACTTCCGATGGACCCGCGGCTATGTTCTGGCCACTTCTCCCCAGAAGCATTTGCTGCATTTAGCCGGCCCATGCTGATGAAAGAGCTGACAGGTGTGGGTCATTATAAACGGAGACTAAAGCCAAATGCTGTGCCGACTATTTTCCAACACAAACCCACAAAACTTCCTCTGGAAACCATTGAAGTCCGCTCCAGGACTTATATGATCCTGTATGAGATCCAGTCCAGTGCAACCATATGACGTCACTACCCAGACGTTATTGTGGCGTTAACAACAATGGCGGCCTACAGGTGAAAATATTGTTTAAAATTTTATACAAACTAAGATATTTTGAGGGATTTTATTGTGGTTCTTATGTAGCTGGTAAAAACACTGATCATTTAGGAAAATGACGTTCTGGTAGCCAGGGTTCCTTTGAAGTTGCTCTATCACTCTCCTGTTTAGCTTTCTTCTCTGTGCTGTAATAGTTAGACAGTCAAGCTCCTTTTTCCACTATTACTATTCATTAAATCACAGAAATTGTTTTCTGCAGAGAAAAACACAGATCTCTCCTCTAACTGATGGACTTTGTCAGCCGGTGTGGTGTTGTCATGGGGAACCTGCTTGTAGCGTGCTTCAAATCAATCCAGTGAAGCTCGACCTGACTAGGAAACTAAGAGATAGAACCTAGAAATATTTTGAGTTGTAGGCTATGATCATTAATACATCTAAAAATGAGACTTTTTTCAAGATCAACTCGAAAGTTCTCACAGTCCCTTTGACCCTCAGCTCCTCCTTTAGGGGGCGAACTGCAGCTGGAGAGTGACTGTTTCATACAGCAGCTGCAGAAGAAGAGGAGCTTGTTGCACCAATAGAATCACAGCAGGTTGAGGCCGCAGCCAATCAGATCGTTACATCTACCTCTTGTGGGCGGGACATGTAGTAGCTGTTCAGACGCTGTATGAAGCTGTCAGATGTTACAGTTTTAGCCGCTTGAGCTCCTTAAAAACACCTAAAACTGTGAAAATATCCATATGGGGCGATAAATTAAGAAACTACAAAATATATATACATTTACTGAAGCAGTTTGTATCTCTTCTAAAAGGTAAGAGCGGATTTATCCCTGTATTTTTGTTGTCATGCTAATGCTAACAGACATTGCAGCATCATTAGTCCATTGTTGTTTTAATTTTCGAGATAAATCTGTGAGAAAATATCATTTTATTCATTTTTGTTGCGATATTCTGATGATTCTTGTGCATATACTAAAGGAACCTGTCAGTGCCGTGTATAAGTGATGCTGTAGTTTAGGTCTGAACGATTTTAGACAAAAATCTTATTAAGATTTCAATTAAATTCTTGATTTTCTTCAAATCAAGCTTCAGTGAAGTTTTCACAATTTACAATAACATTAACAAACTTAACAGAAAACAATATCAAAAGCTTTTACTCCAATGTAAGGATGAAAACTGAAGGTAAGAATTGTTTCTGGCTTTTAGAGAAAAGGTCAATATTTTAAGATTTTGAGAAGTAAAGACAAAAATCTGAGAAAAAATGTCAAAATTTTTGGGATAAGAGTCCAAATTTTAAGAAATCAATTCAACAATATGTGAAAAAAAAGTCTGAACTTTCACATTTAAGGTCAAAATTTTGAGATAAAGACAAAAGTCTGAGATTAAAAAGTCAAAAATTTCAGATAAAACAACAACATTTTGAAATAAAGTCAATATTTGAAATAAAAAGGAGAAATTTTGATTAATTAAGTCAAAATTATGAGAAATAAAGACAAGATTATTAAATAAAAGGTAAAATTTTGTGAGAGAAAAAATATTTTGAGATAAATAGTGAAATTTCTGACCTCAAAATACAATTCTTTCCATTTCTTAACTGGACTTTTTAATTATTATAATTATTAATTATTTTAGTGTTGAAGACTAAAAAACAAAAAGAAACTATCTGTGACCCTTAACCATTTAAAATGATGTAGAGCAAAATATCCTTAATTGTGTTAAGTGAAAAAAGATAGAATACAAAACAGTTTTAAAAAGACTAAGTTCAAAAAGCGATAATAATAAAAAAAATACTCAACAGGAAAAAAGGATATTTCCCAACAGTCTTACACTCAAAGGACGTGTGTGTAAAACAAGTCAGGAGCAAAAAAATTGCAGCTTTGGTGATTATCACATGATCATGATGTCTGAAAATGAGATTTTGATCAGAAAAGGATAAATGGTTCAGCCCTACTGTATTTGGAGGTGACTGTGTGTCACGTTTTAACGTCTTTGTCTCTGTTTCAGACTCTTCTTCGTCTTCATCATGGGTGAGGTGGAGCTCTCCTGTCGGGCTTATGTGAAGATGTACCTCCACTCCTGTCTGTTCCCCAGGTGCAGCATTAACGGGCTGCTGTTGACGTCCGCGTCAGCAGGTGGCGCTGTGTGTGTGACAGACTGTGTCCCTCTGCTTCACTCTCACCTGTCCCTGGCTCCCATCACTCAGCTGGCTCTCACACAGGTAACACACTTATTTTTAAAAAGTTCTTTGAAAATGGATAAAAACATATTTCTGAGAGAAGAATTATGTTTTCTAACAGATTTCAGTTGTTGACCAACATATCAAAGATTTTAGGTTCATTATTTTTTAGTATTTTTAATTTGAGCACCCAAAAATGTCAGGTGGTGCAACCAAATATATGAAAATATATTTATATGTTCCTGTTATTTTTTCTGTGTGAAATTATTGGCAAGTATCTCTCAAGTGTCTGTAGTGACTCATACATTTTCATTTTGTGTGTTTCATTTCTTTTATTTGTGAATAAGATAAATAATTTGATGATAAAATAACATTTCTCATTATTACATTGGTTGTACCACCTGACATGGAAATTGTTCCAGTCACCAATGAAGTGAAAAAACCTTTTTTATCAGTATTTCAGAGAAATCTACAAACTTTTCCACTTGGTCACAAATGTCATTTGGGGTCCTCTGGCTGATGCAGTTTCCTGTTTCCTGTTTTATTCTCTTCACTTTAAAATAAAAGTCTAATGTTACGGTTGCACCACCCTGACATTTGACAAGGTGAAAATTACGGGACAAAAGTTTTTTANGATATTTTGACACATTTCAGGTTATAGAAGTTATAGAAATATTGCACTATCTATCACTATCTATTTGCAGTAAATTAGGTTTTAAAGAGTCTGTTTTCTTGTTTCAGGTGGATGTTTGGTGTTCACAGACTCAGCAGAGGATAGTGGGATATTATCAGGCCAACGCCTGCGCATCAGACAGTAGGTGAGTGACCTGCTGCAGAGTTCATATGTTACATTACTCTGACCTTTAATGAGATGTTTATGATGAAAAGCAGAATAACTTTTCTTTGTTGACCCTTTCCTCTGCAGCCCGACGCCGTGTGCCATGAAGATAGCAGATAAGATTGCAGAGCAGTTTGACAACGCAGTTTTGTTAATGGTAAGAATTCCCAAAGCTACCAGTCAGGTTTTAGAGCAACATGTGCTGCCACCTGTACTGTGCTCTTCTCAGAAAACCTTAAAAGACCTGCAGAACACTTTTTGCCTACTTTTTCTGGGCTGGAGTCTCCTTTTTTCAAAAAAAAAAAAAAAAAAAAAAAACAGTAAACCTTTCTCCTGCTGTACACCCAACTTGTAATTCCTCCAGATTATTCCTTAATTTTTGGGTACAGTCCCATGATCCCTATTGTGTTGGTTTGATCCAAAAAGACGCTAACAGCATGTTACACTGCAGACTGATGCTGATTTTACGATACCACAAAAAATCTCCGTTTTTAAAACTCTAATGTTTGCAGTTATGTCTTACATGTTTCAGCAAGACAGTAACAAACAACATCAGATTACAACAGCATGGCTCTGTAGTAGAGGAGTCCAGGTGCACCCATTGAAGAAATTTGGTGCATTATGAAATACAAACTGCTGAGCAAATTAAACCTACTATACAACAAGAACCGGACTATATTACTCTTTCAAAACTCCAGAAACTGATTTCCTGGGTTCACAAAGTTTCAGAGAGTTGTTTAAATAGAGCAGTGATTCCCAACCTTTTCCAACTCAGGGCCCACTTTTAAGTCTCAAAAATGTTGGGGCCCACCTTTGACCCAATCAGTACGGAGGATATTTTTTATATTTTTATTGAACCTTTATTTTACCAGGAGTTTTCCCATAGAGATAAAAACAAAATCTTTTTCAAGGAAGTCCTGGCCAAGACAGCAGCACGTTTCATAGTCAGCCATACAGTCAGTCACATAAAAACAGTAAGAAGAATTAAGTTGATAAAATGATAATAAAACAATTACTTTGTTTATATAAAATGCCTTGTTATTCGTAACAATGACCTGAAATGTAACAGCAACCCAAAATGTGATTAAAAAAAATGTAATAAACCCAAAATGTTACAACTTTTCAATAATATAACAGATGCTGAGCCCAAAACATCAGAACTTTTTCCCCAAAATGTAACAACTTGTTACAATTCATTGTTAAGTTTCAGGTCATGTTACCTATTTGGCTGTAACACGCCTTCTTAAAGGACTATTTTTTTATATATGAATATCTGAACATTGTTAATTTCCTTTAAACATGGCTGAGTTTTAACATTCTTTACATTATTCTGTTTATTTGTATCTTGTATTAACACTTCACTTGGACCAGACTTTTTTGGGGGGAATTTGGCGACCCATTCGCAATACTTTCACGGCCCACCGGGGGGCCGCGGCCCACAGGTTGGGAACGGATGAAATAGAGAAAATGTTTCATAATCAATTAAAATAGGTTTTAAATAATCAGTATAAACTATAAAACTCTGTTTTTCTAACATTTTGCACGTGATTATGTCAGTCTGAAGAGATGAATCATCTGGTCGTTGTGTTAAATGACTGAACAGATTTTTTCTGTTGTCAGTTTTTAGTAACTTTGTGTCTTTGTGCCTCCTCCACAGCTCGATGGCAGTAAAATGTCTCCAGATTATCGGGTTCCTCCCATCGTGATGTACGAGCGCAAGGATTCAAGATGGACGCTCAAAGACAAACACACGTAAGAGACAAGTTTTTCAAAGTTATTTGTTAAATTTTGCTTGTGAAATGAAAGATTCGCTCTTTAATTCTCTCTCCCTGGTGTTGATCAGGATAATGCTGCGACAGTGGGAGGAGACTCGGGACATCGCGAGTCAGATGCTGGAGTCCGGCGATCACTCGCTGTTGGTGGATTTCGACAGCCACTTGGATGACATCACAAAGGACTGGACCAATCAGAAACTGAACAACAAGATCGCGGAGCTGGCCTCGCCGGCGAACGGGAGCATGTAGACGCAGAAGTAGCTTCAGTTTGTACCAGAGTCCAGATTTATTTATGTTCTAACCCCATGAACGTCGATGTTATCAAATACTTTTTATACCCTCAAACACACACACACACACACACACACACACAGAGGGCCACCTAGAGTTAGGAATACACACACTTTAATGCATCTGTCAACACAACATGGACATAACAAAGACATGCATAAATAACAGAATATTTACAGTCTGGTAGAAAACTGTCTTCCACCTCCCTCCCTCCCTCCCTCCCTCCCTCCTCAGTTTGTGCCTTGTGGCTCCGCCCATCATGACCCCGTTCACGTTTATTCAACTAAAAACAACTATCAACACTATTACAGCTCACGTGTGGTGTTTGTGGTCCTGTGTTTCTTTCTGTTTCTGTTATTGAGTTAAATACAAACACACTCCAGAGGACGAACAAAAAGCACCGTGAAATACAAAAGTCCTGCAGTAAAAACACGTTTGTGAACGCGCTTCATCTAATTTTTAGGCAGATTTTTATAGAAAAAATAGTTTGGGTGGTAGAAAATCAAAAAGAATCTTTGAATAAAAGTTTGCAGAACTTAAACGTCTTCTCTCTATTTCAGATTTTATCCAGAGCTTTAACGCTTGAACTAGATGCAGTTTTTATGGAAAAGGAAAAAAGTTGCAAACATAAAAGAAAATAAAAATCTGTATTTTTTTTCCAGCATTTAACAATTGAAAAAGAAATCTGAATATTTAACTCAAAATCCTGAGACTAAAGTCAGAATTCCTATTTCTATTTGACTTTTGAGTTTAACGTTTGCTCTTTTTCTCAAGACTCAAATTCAAAACAAAACCTGGAAATAAATAAAAATTCTTTTAACAACCTCTAATTTTTAAAACTGCAAATTGTGGCTTTTCTCTCCAAAAGTTTCTGGTATTAAAAGTGAAATTCTGTTCATTTTTTTTCATCCAAATTTCCAAGATAAAGTTGAGAATTTGAGATTTCAGAAAGTCAGAAGTCAATGTTCAAAGTTAAATGTTATATTTTTGTGTAAACACTGAATTTTTTTAACTTTGAACTTTTTTTGGTGCCATAATTCTGAGATGACAGACAGAATTATGACTTAAATTTCTGAATTATATAAAAAAACATTCAGTTTTTGACTCAAAAGTTTTGGTTCCTCAGAAGTTCGAGCATTAATTTTCAGCTCTGAAGTTCAATGTCAGACTTTTCACTTGAAACTGCAAATTAGTCTAAAAAAGTCTGACCTCAAAGTGTCTTTTCTGTGCCTCTGATTTGTCTGTTATATCTTTTTTTTGTGCTGTTTGTCGTGTTTGTAAGTGCTTTTATGATAAATTGCTACGAGCTCAAGTGAGGATCTGAAAGAGGAAAAGTCCTCGTTAAGAACAAAACAACAAACTGTGTAGTCATGACACTAAAAATGTCTTAAGAGACGAGAAATAACTTTCACAAACACCTGAATCATCTTCATTATCAAATTTCTAAACATAAGAGCTGCTCACTCCTCAAAAAAAAAAAAATCTAAAAGTGAAATCGTCTGATTTTGTTTGTGCTGAAGCTCCAGAAAAGCAGGCGGTAACTTTGTGTCACTTCGTACCTTTTTACGCTGCCTTTGAATCTGAATCACAGCTTCATTTATGTTAAAGTCGAACTTTTATGTAGCTGCCTTTCTTTCATTATTGACATTATTCACGTTATTTTCTGCCTGAATCTCTGGTGAGTCAATAACAAAGCGTAAACATTAATGCCCTGTTTGCTTCGCGTGTTGTTTTCACTGCAGGACTCAAATATTGACATGTTTGATCATTCGCCCTCCTTAACGGGAAGTTCGACAGTAAAAGATTTACACATGAAGAGAAGAGTCGGAATACGTTGATCACAAACAGACACAATGACGATGATTAAATGTTTTACGTTTGAGTCACAAAGAAAAAACTACGTGCTAAAATCAAACTAACGTGTTACAAGATGAGGAATGACTCTACGGTATATTTTTGCTTTACTGCTACGAGCTTTAACTTTAACTTGTTTCCCTTTGTGCATATAAATCTGATAGAAAAAACATCTGAGTTTAAGACTCAAAGGCTCTAACTTCTTCACTTAAAGTTTCTGATGTTTATGACCCCAGTTTTTTATCTGTTGTGTTTTTTATGAATAATACTGAACCCGAAATTACCCAGAAAAACAAAGAGCAGCCAGAATCTGACCTCACTTTTTCCAGAAATAACAAAAAAAAACCCCAGCTAACTCTAATCATTGATTCCTAAACTGGAAATAGTTTCATTCGTGGCAAGAACATAAGACACATGATCACATTTGAAAGCTCCAATCAGAGAGCTGTTTACATTTTTATGCAAAAATCTACAGAAACAAGAATCAAAATCTCAGCAGCTTCATTTAAAGGCCTGAATGTTGAAGCTCTGAAGCCAAAGTTCAGTTTTGCTTTAGTGTTTTTTAGGACAGTTTGATTATTTCAAGAACGTAAATAAAAGGCAGCTGATTCAAAGTAAGAAAAGTCTGATGTTTAGTTTGAGTTTTGTTTTTTAACTGTAAGGGATGGAAACTTGAATGTAAATCACGTGTTCATTAGTGCTTTAAAACTAACTTTGACTGATTTGGTTTTGTGGAAAAAAAAAAAAAAAGAAAAAGCGCCCCCTGGTGGAGAAAGTGCTCAGTCAGACACAGCTGATGGTCTCAGGTCAAGGTGAGGACAGAGGAACCAGGTTTAGAGTTATTTCTCCCAGAGGAGACTGACTGGCCAGAGTCTGCAGGATACTGATGGAGTCGAAGAAAGACTGATAGTTCTGCACCTGCTGCTCCGCCCACGGAAACGAGATCTGAGGAAGACGACAAAGACGAGAGAGGATCAGGTTTTATTACTCTGACAAAATAAATGCTGCAGTGAGAGAGAAAATGAGTGAGATCATCAATGAACACATCACCACGATCCTTTACAACCTGCACTGGCTCCCCATCTCGTTAAGCATTAAATTCAAAATCCTTCTTCTTACTTACAAAGCCCTCCATAACCAGGCCCCCTCATACCTTACAAACATGCCCCCCCCCTACACCCCTCCACGTCCCCTCCGCTCCTCAGCTGCAAACCTCCTCACTGTCCCTAGGACCAAGCACCGAACCTGGGGGGACAGAGCCTTCTCTGTTGCAGCCCCCTCTCTTTGGAACTCACTACCACAACAAATCCGGGACTCCGCTGACCTCACCACCTTCAAAACTAGATTAAAAACTCACCTGTTCTGCTCTGCTTTCCACTCCATAGAAACCCATCAATCCTAGATCATCCTGTTTACTCATTTTCTTCTGTCCATTTTCTTTTTTAAATTGTTTTTAACCTGCACTGTTATTATTTTTACCATGTAAAATGTTGTTTTATCTGTTTGTTCTTTTTAACTTTTCGATGTAAAGCGACTTTGAGTTTTTGAAAAGCGCTTTATAAATAAAATTTATTATAAAATTTATTATAAATCACAGAAAGCTTCATGCAAACATCAGATTTTATTGTTGTATAAATCTGAAGTGTTTTTCCTCGCTGACCTTAACGATGATGAGTTTTCCTGACGGGTCCTCGCTGTTATTCAGCTCTTCTCCGAAACACAGAGTGACGCTGCACTGAGGCGGATCGCCGCGGTTCAACCGGAAGTTTTCAAGCTCTGATAAAGAAAAACAAGAAAAATGATAAATACACACGTCTCTGTTAAAAAAAAAAACAAAAAAAAAAAACAGAGGAATGTTCATTATAATGCGGCGGCTTTTCATATAAATCATGAGCCTAAGCCATGATTACGAAGTTTTCAGAAAAGAAGTAAAACACATTTTTTATGCACATCTATTACTTCTTACAACTATTTATGATCCTAAGTTTATATTCCCTATGTTATTGTAGTGAAACTATTTATCTTATTTATATTTTTTGGACTCTAGGAATTGTGCTTCCATGCTCACAAAGGGAAAATTGAAACGTTTATAAGCTATGACTCTGGCAATAATCCGATTTTTAAAAATTCGAGCGCAGATCTTTGCGGTGACTCACGCTGCCTGAACTGGTCTTTGCTGAAGAGCAGCACCGGGTCCGTGTTCCTCTCCATCTTGTGCAGCCCCGGCGTGTTGGTGTGCGGCCCCGTCCAGAAGACCCGCCCCTGGCAGTGGCGTTTGCCGTAGACTCCCTGCGGCGTGGACGTCAGCAGCACGCCTTTCTTCATGAAGGGCAGCAGCGTGAAGAGCGCCTGCAGCTCCTCGCCGCCCGGCAGGGAGGACGGCGGCTCGGGGAGAGAGATGCACGGAAACCAGCTCCTCATGGCGGCCGGCGTGGGAGGAGCGGGAGAGGACGTCGGGTACATGATCCTGACGTCTGTGCCCTGGATCTGACGCCTCATGACCTGCTGCCCCAAATAATGGACGACCACGTTGAAGGAGTCCTGGTCTGGAGGCGCAAACAGGAAGTGGGAGTGAAACATCTGTGGACACTTCAGTCCAACCAACGCCGCAGGAATTTAACCACCACGTTAATAATCTCACCTCCTGTTGGGTCAGAGACGCTCTCCTCGATCCGCACGTCCAACCGGATCTCATCGACCACTGCAAACACACACACACACACACACACACACACACACACACACACACACACACAGGAGGAAAGAGACAGATCAGACGTTTGTGGTCAGAATCACTTCTCTCTGCGTCGTCACCTCAAACCACCAGAAACCAGGTTCACACGTCCTCCTGACCTTTGACCTCATTCTTCCAACAACACAAATGATTCATGTTTTTTTTTTAAAGTCTGGTGGAGAATTTCGTTTTTAATCAGAGTAACAGACGATAACGTTGCGTCACGATCTCTCCTCTCAATGCGCTTAGATTTAGGTTTTAAAATCAAAATTCTGGAGTTTTTTTTCCTGAAAATGTCAAAGAAATCGTTTATCTCCGTCATAAATGACACATCTTTTACATGTGGTTATTTCAAGTGCCTGAGCCGAATAAAACAGAAACAAAACTATAAGCTCTAACTGTATTTTTCCTTTATTATACATTTTTTTCCCACTTATTCTCTTAACTGTTATTACTATTAGGTTATACAGTTTTGTAATTATGGAAATTTGTATTTCTATGTATGTGAATATGAACATGTGTGTGTGTGTATGTGTATATGGGTCAATGACAAAAAGAGGGTCTAAAAACGTATTTTTAAAAAGTTCTTTGAAAATGGATAAAAAATTTATATTTCTGAGGGAAGAATTATGTTTTCTAACAGATTTCAGTAGTTGACCAACATTTCAAAGTTTTTAGGTTCATTATTTTTTAGTATTTTTAATTTGAGCACCCAAAAATGTCAGGTGGCGCAACCAAATATATGAAAATATATTTATATGTTTCTGTTATTTTTTCTGTGTGAAATTATTGGCAAGTATCTCTCAAGTGTCTGTAGTGACTCATACATTTTCATTTTGTGTGTTTCATTTCTTTTATGTGTGAATAAGATAAATAATTTGATGTTAAAATAACATTTCACATTATTACATTGGTTGTACCACCTGACATGGAAATTGTTCCAGTCACCAATGAAGTGAAAAAACCTTTTTTATCAGTATTTCAGAGAAATCTACAAACTTTTCCACTTGGTCACAAATGTCATTTGGGCTCCTCTGGCTGATGCAGTTTCCTGTTTCCTGTTTTATTCTCTTCACTTTAAAATAAANGGTGAAAATTACGGGACAAAAGTTTTTTACATTTCTCAACAGCTTTAAAATTCTTTTTATTTGCAAAGAATGTTTTATTTAAAAAGGTTCAAGCATAAAATAATGCCACTGTATTTTTAATTTCCATTTACAATAACTGACATTCAATTTTTAGAGTTTAATTACTGTGGATACTTGTCAGGACGGTTGCACCACCTGACATTTTGGGGGTTTGAGGAACCAAAACACAAAAAAACATGTTATATTTTAATAGTTTAAAGATGTGTTCAAATAACACAGGTTTCATAGAATAAAGAAATACATGTGATGAAATACTCAAATAAATGTGGACTTTGTACGGAAAGTTATTTTTTTTTAGTGTTATTAGTTAGCTACTAGTTTTTAGTTATCAGTGTTATTGTTCATAAGTACACTTCTTTTCTCTCTGAAATGGGTGTAGAGTTACAATATCACCAAAAGATGACATGGGAAGTGTCACTAAATGTGGCTAAGAGATAAAAGTTTTAAAAAATAAAGTTTCATGGCTCTGAGAGGCAGGTGTTAAGACGTTAAATTGATGAACATTTGAACACTTTTCAAGTTCATCTGCAAGAAAGTTCCATTTTTTTCCACTGTAACGTCTCTTAACAGCTGTTTTTTACCCTTTATACTTAAAAACTGTGAAAAAATAAAGTGAAACAATAAAAATGTGGAAACTTCTGTAGGTTTTCAGGTTTGATTCAAAGCAGTTTAAACACTTAAAGTGACACAAAGAGCCTGAAATTGGCTTAATGAGCAAAAATCAGATAAAGAATTTTTCTTTGGGGACAGTTTTAACACCAGGATGTCGTAAAAGTTTGTAAAAAAAAAAAAGAAATAAAGAGTTAAATCTTACTTTCACTTTGTATGGTCGTCGTCGCCGTGGTGAGCTCTGAAGGTTCGTCTGTCGGGACGGGAATCTCGATCTGTAAAACGGGTTCATCATCCTGAGGATCAAAGAGTTTAGAGACTTTAAATCATTTCGCACTTTGTAACAGTTTTTTTCTGGATGAATAAATGAGATTCACGCCTTGGACTTGTTAAAAACAGAAGCTTTGAAACAACCTAATGAGAATCTCTTGGCTGTTGTTTGCCTCTAGTGGACACTTAGGGAACTGCAGCTTTTAAATTCATAATTTCATTGACTTCACTCCCTGACACTGGACAGTTCAGCTCATTTTTTGTGTTTCTTTGTGACAAACTCACCAGTTGAGAGCTGACCTCCTCCGTCTTTATTTTCTTCACCGGGCTGTCGTCTTCACTCTCTGAGTCACTGCTGCTCGTCCTCCTCTTCGGCCTCTTTGCAGCTTTTACTTTGTATTTCTTCTCAGGAACTATGACACCTGCAAAAGACAAAATCAAATTCATTATTTATGCACTGAAAAGAAGTCCATGAATAATCATTTCTTTTAAATCCTCAGGTTAAAAGCTGCGTCTGCTTTTTCACTTGGACTTTTCCCAGTTTCAGCTCTTGTTCCAGTTATAACGTTGACGTTTGCTGAACTTTTCCCTCCTGTATCAGTTCATCTCCTGCAGAAGAAGCTGACTCACGCACCAACGCTGAAGATAAGTTTCGGGAAGCAACTCTTACACAAAGGTAAACTCAGCTTCAGTGCAGCTGTTTGGACGTTCTGTTTGTTGAATAATCTCTGTAAGAGCTGAACTTTGACTTGCACATTAGGTCTGAGTGATCCTGCTGCAGCTTTGCACACAAAGACGATGCAAAACATGTCACGTAAATCCAACAGGCCTGTAAGTCACTTTAAGACAAGTTTTAATGAATCATTAAATTTCTTCTGAGCTGAAACGTCTCACTGCTGTTATTTACAAATGTCTGAAGCTGAACTGCAACTTGGAAAAAGTTCAACAGTCGTTGACAGTGGAATATTTGTTTCTAAAACTTCATGTTTTAGGAAGAAAATTAGGTTTTAACTGAGTGGAAGTTTAGAGCAGAAAAAGCAGAAAACACTGTTTTGATGTTTCGATGCTGGAAGTGGGCGTGTGGTTTAACGCTCTCAAGTAAAAACCGCAAATATCAAAACCTCTGTTAGAAGCCTCTGACTAAAACTGGAATCAAACCGTCGCTTTTTTTGTGACCTGTAGATTGGCATTGGTAACATGATTTTCTGTTTTTCGATTCTTACAGGTTTTAAAAAGGTAGATGGTGTTTGACGTGTCAGAGCGAGAGGAAAAAAGTGACATTTTTAACTTTTTCCGCAGTAAAAATTCACACTAAAGCGAACTTTTCTCAGTGTAAAGATGCAGAATTTGTAGGAAAAAAAACAGCAAAGATGTAAGAGGTGATGCTCTGTCCACAGGGGGCGCCAAATTCAACACAAAGAAGTTTCATAAAGGAGGTTTGCTGCACTGAGAAATATTTCACTGGATAACAATCGAGAAAATAATATGTTGCGTTAGATTTTTTTGCTGATTAACATCTAACCCAACAGAAATTTTTACAATTTTTCCCCCAGTGTTTTTGGAGATCTGTTTTGGATTCTGTATCCAAAAATTAGTTAAAAACAGCCGTCAGACCTAACTCAACAAAAATTGTGTTCCCCAGTGTTTTCTCCATTGTTGTTCAGCTTTTTATGTTTGTTCTTTTGTTCATATTTCATAGATTTACTCTGAATAAACCTATCAAAATGAAAATGTTATTTGGTAGTTTTCACATAGATGGAGTTACTTCTATAAAATGAAGCTTTTAATGTTTTGTTTTTGTCAGACTCACTTTACCAAAAAATTAATAGAAAAGGAAAAATGAAGGTCAAAAGTTATCTTATTATTTAATTCATCTTCCAAAAAAGTCAGAATTTAAAAAAATATATGAACTCATTAACACATTTAGTGAATTTCTTGTCACAATTTTTATCATTGAATCCAATCAAAAGCTTCTTTCCTCTTTTACTGAAGTATTTTTCTTATGTCATGGATTTCTTGGACCCTCCTGTTGTATTTGGGTTTATTTGACTTGATTTTAAAAGTTATTTTGTCAAAACTTTGATTTTCTGTCATAGAATTACTTGAATGATTTCATGCTGTGATATTTGCATGTACAATTAGATTTGACTTTTTTTTGGTTAAATTATGTTTCATATAAATTTAGAGCATCTTCCTGCCCTTAAAAAATATTTCTATTCCTATTATAATTGAACTGCTTGTTTTTCTTGTGTATTTTCTTTTTTTGGTTTGCCACTTTTATCATTATTTATATATATATATATATATATATATATATATATATATATATATATATATATATATATATATATATATATATATATATATGTATGTGTGTGTGTGTATTGGTTTTTCAAAATGCCAATTTTGTAAGGTATGTCTGTATATGCTTGCCAAGAAAATTAAATAAAAACAGTTTTGAAAAAAAAAATTGGACATCTGATAAAAACCTTAGTGCAAAAAAATCAAAGTTTCTGCTCCTTTCTACTCAGATAAGAGTTATATATAAGAGTTATAAGACTTATACTTAATGTAAATGAGGTCTATAATACTCTATATTACAAGTCATTGTTAAATATGTGAGAATATGTTGGAGACATCTTCACTAAAATGGAGAAACAAAAAAATTTGGAGGTAATTTTTCACCTTGTACTTTATAATAAATCAGAACAGACGGTGCAGAATAAACCTGAAGACAGTTTGTGTTTGTGTTTTCTGGTCGTTTTCATTTCTGTCTGTTTTTGTTGGTTGTGTAAGAATAAAGTCAAGTGAGAAAATATTGATGAATTGAAGATTGTTGGTAACTTTTGGTGAATGAAGCTCTTTGTTTCCACTTTGTGTTTGCAGCTGAAATTTTCACATTTTGTCCGAGTTAAGTTTCATGAATCTGATGGTTGTCGTTGTCATTAAGTGAACAAACTGTGAGTCTGTGTTTTTGTAACAGCGGTGAGTTTGTTTGGATCAGATCAGATGACCGAAACCATCTTTATTCTCCACAGGACGAATATTCAGCGCCTGGAAAGTTCTGTAAACTGTTTCTTTGGCGTCTTTAAAGCGGAGTGTGTGTGTGAGTCTGACCTTGCTCGTTGATGGGGACCAGGCGGTAAACTTTGTACGGCTCAGAAATGTCCAGCTGCGCTCGCTCTCCCACCTCCTCGAACTCCGCGCTCTTGTTCAGGGCGCAGCGAAGGCGAGTTTTCCAGGTCGCCGGGTTATCCTGGTCCGATTCTGTCAGTTTACCTTTGAACGCCGCCCACGCCTGACGAGGACAAAATCAGAGGGTTAATCCACAGAATCTGGACCACGCCACTGTCTAGACTTAACGTATTTACTGACCCTGAAGATGGCCGCGTCCTCGTCTTTACGGAAGTCCTGTTTCCCGGCGTGTTTCCACGGGATACGGAACATCGTTTTAGACTCATCGTCCCACATCAGCCCCGGATATTTCCCACTGTTCACCTGCAGCAGCAAAACAACGAAACAAAAACAGAAACTGTCACTGAGATCCAGAACTTTCTTAACCCTGAGTTTTACCTCACAGGCTGCAAACGCCTTTTTCACAAACGCACTTCACTCCTGATTATTTTCCCCCAAAAGTTTGTCTGACTGTCTGAGCTTTTGTCTGAACCGAGAAGGTTTTTAATACTTGATGATGAGAAGAAGCTGCACAAAGAAGCAGCGTCACACTCCTTCATTTTGATATAAATATAAAAACTATGATTAAAGAGTATGGTGCTTTTATAGTCTGTATTTTGACCCTCTGGTGCCACCGTAATAGCTTCACATGATTTACAGCTCGTATTTTCTCTCAATGGTGTTTAAGAAAATTCTTATTGTTTTTCTACTTGTGTTTCTGCGTCAACATTTTAATGAGTTTTTAAGTAAAAAAATATGAAATTGGCAACTGGATTTAAATATTTATGGACGTAAATACAACTTAAAAAGGAATAATTGCACATCAGGTGATGAGGTGACAGCGATGTGTTGTTTTTTTTATGTTTTATTGACTTAAGTAGGCCACCTAACAAACTTATGCTGAAGTCAACCATGACTCTGAACTTTGGAAACATTTACCTGTTTGTATTTAGATATTTTTGAGTTTATAGTATTGTTCACAAAAAGTTATTGTAACATTTTTCTATGATGACAGTTGAAATTCCACTTTAAAACCAAAGTTATATTGATGTATGCTAACCGCTAGCACATCAATGCAATTTCCTATGCACATTAGCATCAAGCTATCGCCATGTTTTCTATAACATCTGTGGTTCATTTGAAGTTGTACTGTACGTTTCTACCATTGACTGTATATAGAATGGACAGCGTGGCTCTGCCTGTCACCGTTCTACGATTTTGAAGCCAAAAAACCCCGTTTCTGTAGCCGCCATTGTGCAGCCAGAGTCTGCGCAGTAGAGAATTTCAGGTGGAGCCAAGTAAAAAAGAGAAATAAAAATATTTATTTCTTCTTCTTTAGAAGGTTTAGTCTCCTTTTGGCTCTTTTCCGAAGTTTCTTATATCCCCGATAAAAACTACTCACGAACGGCAGCTGTCAACTATCGTAAAACGAAACTTATATCGCGGTTTTTAACGTCCAATAACTAATGAGAAACTAACTTCTCAGGAAACAAAACACCTGAACACCATGCAGCTAAATGACATCATCATACCACCTTAGCGTAGGGATGAGAGAAACGTTTCTACCAGGTATCGTGATTTTTTAAAGTTTTCCCGGCTCATATCTGGAATACATGGGGAGGCGGGGCTTATGACCTATACTGCAGCCAGACACCAGGGGGCGGGGCTTATGACCTATACTGCAGCCAGACACCAGGGGGCGGGGCTTATGACCTATACTGCAGCCAGACACCAGGGGGCGGGGCATCTGCTGGAGGCTTCAGTTTGAGCCGAACGTCGTTACGTCCACTCATTATACAGTCTATGGTTTCTACGTGTATTGTTTTTACAGCTTCTAAATAAACAGTTATTTATCTGCTGAGTTACGCTAACTGGGGCAGAAAAGTCGACAAAAAGTACGGCTGCTTGAGTCTAGTGTAAATAATTAATAAGGGAATTGTTAAGAATAAAGGCTAATGATGATGTAATGCTTCCTTATAGCTACCGTCTCTTTAAGATTCCTGCTCCTCAAACCCCCTTCCTTCTGATTGGCCAGCTGTAAGGGGCAGTCCCCAGTGTTTAAGGCCCATGAACCAGTTGGGAAAATCTTAACCAATGACCTCATCATTACAGGAGGTATTTTTGGAACGAAGAATGAAAACTGAGAAATGAAAATTAAATCATAACAGCGTCTACAGTATGAATCATTCATCTTACTGCAACATTTTCCTCTATAACAATAGGTGGTTGCATCACATAAAAGTCTTAATTTTGTCAATATTTGTGACTTAACTTCCACAATATCCAAATTATTAAGAAGTATTAGTGATTAGGCAGAGATTTGGACAGTTGGTTGGAAGAAAAACAGTATTGTGATGGTGTAATTTATATTTAAATGATTCTTAAATTCATGTATTATAATTATAGTTCCTAATTTTTATTGCAGAAATTAAATTTAGAGCTGTAAAAGCATCTTTCATCACCTCTTTCCCTTTCCTTTCCCCCCCTTTTCCCTCCTCCCACACACACACACACCCAGACAGCTTTAACACACACAATTAGATTATACACACACACACACACACACACACAGAAACACACACCTGCTCGACAATCCAGTTGCGAAGTCTCCTTGTGGAGCGCATTCTCCCTCCTGCCATGATCCTTAAAAATACTTCAACACAACAAAAAATGACAAACAAACAAACAAACAAACAAACAAACAAACATCCGTTAGATATTTATCTGAACACCGCCCATCACACAAACACAGAATTTCACTTTAATTTCGATCCAAAAAATAAAATAAATGGTAAATATAGTTAAATAAATGGATCTAAATCAGTTTATTTTGATGCAAATATGTTTTAAAGACAGAGACGTGAAGTGTCAGCTCGAGCCGCCGAACTGACAGTGTAAACATTTCTAATTTCCTTATTTTTACAGCAGCTGTGTTCACAAACATGAATATTCACCTCCCTCGCGCTCACCTGTCTCCTGGTATTTATAGTTAAACAGAAATAGAGTGTAAAGGTGTTAAATTTAGGAAGCAGAGTTAAGTTTCGTTTACCTCAGTTTTGTTTCCTCCGCTGTGTCTGTTCCTCCTCTGAATGCTGAGCTCGGAGCTGCGGACTGAGATGATCTTTCTCTGTGAACGCTCCTTTTCCCCGAAATCACGTGACTGTGGAGAAACGCTGCAGCCAACGACCGACAGGGGGCGACAGAGGGTCAACACTGTGTTTACATCTACACCAGTGATTCCCAGCCTTTTCCAACTCAGGGCCCACTTTTAAGTCTCAAAAATGTTGGGGCCCACCTTTGACCCAATAAATACGGAGGATATTTTTATTTTTTTTTATTGAACCTTTATTTTACCAGGAGTTTTCTACGGTGGCCGGGAAGGGCAGAACAAAATTGCAAATTATGAAACACTTTTACAATGGTTGAGACAAATTTACATTTAAAAAAAAAAAAATTACATTCACTAAACAAAAATTAAATTACCATAACACATTTACAAGTTCTTTTTTTTTTTTTTTTTTTTTTTTAAAGTTATTTTTTTTTTCGGCTTTTTGTGCCTTTATTATATAGAGCAGGGGTTCCCAAACTTTTCCGCCTGTGACCCCCAAAATGTCAGTGTTAGAGACTGGTGACCCCCTGCTGTGGTACGACACTAATGGACCAATCCAAAAACAGACAAAAACGAACAAAACCCTCCCTGAGGATACTTAATTTAACTGACTGATAGAAAATTTATCGACTAATGTGCACTTTGCTGAGTTCACGGCATCAAACTTGAACAAAGAAGTGTTAAAAACAGATAAAACATTTTCTGTTCGTATAATTTTATGTGATCTTTAACCCCTAATTTTGCTTTGATTCTTAAAATAATGGATTAAACATGGAATTGTTTATAGTTTTCGATTTTGGGACACATTCCGCGACCCCCTATTAATGTCTCACGACCCCCCAAAGGGTCCAGACCCCCACTTTGGGAACCACTGATATAGAGGAGGACAGTGGATAGTGTCGGAAAGGGGAGAGAGAGTGGGGAGTGACATGCGGGAAATTGGCCACAGGTCGGACTCGAACCCGGGCCGCCCGCTCGAGGACATAGCCTCATGGTGCGCAGCCATATCCACTCGGCCATCCGCGCCCCACATTTACAAGTTCTGAAACAAATTTACCTTTCGGAAAACAAATTAACAAGACGTGAAACACTTTTACAAACGCTGAAACAAATTTACAAGTGGCGAAACAGGGAATGTACCAACTCCCGGGATGAACCGGATGTGAAAACGGGGAGCGGCAGTCACCCAAGATGGACGGCGTCAAGGGTATTTAAAAACTCCAAAGACCGACCACACGAAAAACAAAACCGCGTTAAGCGCATAATATGCTGTCCACAGAACGGACAAAACTTCACCTGATCGCTGTCCATCTTGGATGACCTCCAACAAACACTATTGACCTATTTGCCGCTCCCCGTTATCACATCCGGTTCATCCAGGGAGTTGGTACATTCCCTTTCCGGTTCATGCTTGAGCTTGTAAAAGTGTTTCACGTCTTGTTAATTTGTTTTCCGAAAGGTCAATTTGTTTCAGGACTTGTAAATGTGTTATGGCAATTTAATTTTGTTTAGTGGATGTAAACTTGTTTTCTAAAATGTAAATTTGTCTTAACCATTGTAAGAGTGTTTCACAATTTGTAATTTTGTTTTGCCCTTCCCGGCCACCGTAGTTTTCCCATTGAGATTAAAAAAAAAAATCTCTTTTTCAAGGGAGTCCTGGCCAAGACAGCAGCACATGTTTCATAGTCAGCCATACAGTCAGTCACATAAAAGCAATAACAAGAATTAAGTCAATAAAATGATAATAAAACATTACTTTGTTTATATAAAATGCCTTGTTATTCGTAACAATGACCTGAAACGTAACAGCAACCCAAAATGTGATAAAAATAATGTAATAAACCTAAAATGTTACAACTTTTCAATATTATAACAGATGCTGTTATAACAGATGCAACTTCATGTGAAGTTTAGACACAAATAAAGCACTTTAGTTTGGGATCAGAAATGTATCTATATGTAATTAACGCCAAATTAAAATTCATTTTTCTAGAGCTGAGACATATTTGGTGTCATTACTGAGACAATATGGACATTAAATTATCAGAAAAATAAATATAATCTCAAAGAAATAACTTCCTGCAGACTCGTTTGTGTACGTGAGCACAGAAAGACTTTTGGGTTTAATGTTACAGTGACCACAATAAAACTTTATGCTCGTCAAACAGCTGAGTTTGCTCTGCTGTTACGTAACATCCTGAGGAATTTATAACTGAAAGCTGAAGGATTTTATTTATAATAGGAGGTGGAGCTGGTGTTAAAAATGTTTTAACTGCACTGAACTGTATTTACTCTGCGATACAAATAGTTTCTGTCATGAATGTGCAGGGAAGTACAAAGGTTTCACTCAAGTAAGATAAAAAGTACAGGGTGACATAAAAGGTAAATATATATAAGACGAATAAAACACATTTAGATTAATCTGTATGTTTTTATTAAGATTGATTCGTACATTTTATATAAATCACAAACAATCAGAAGCTCCAACATGAGCAGAGCTTTACAATCTGTCAGATTATTCACATTCAACCCCAATAAAAGTATCTCACTTCCTTCAAACCATGTTTATCTTTTACTTAAATAAAGCTTCTTTAAGAGAATACTCTGAATTTCCTTTAAGTGCAAAAAATACATGTGTTTATATCATCTCCGTAAACAAATATAAGCTCCTTTAGAAACATGAGGGTTCAGGGTTAAAGAAAGATGAAGTTGAGATTAACGTTAACATTAACTGATAATTTGATTCGTCACACAGCTGGTAGAGTCAGGAGTTTAGTCATCCTTCAAATATTTATGACACAGAGGAGATTATTAAATCCAGTTTTTAACACTCTTTGATTGTTCTGCAGCTCGGTTCCTGCGTGATCCTTTATTTGTTTCGAGGAACTTTTTCTCCGAGAGGAACCTCCATCACTTTCTGTGAGAGAGAGACAAACAGAGCAGAGAAAAAAGTGAGAAAAACATCTTATTCTCCAGCTTTAGTGGAGTTAATTCTTTAAGTTTTCTCACCTTGAGCAGCCTGGCCTGGTAGGCGTTGTCCTCCTCGTTGTCTCCTCTCTGCTTGTCCACCTGGTGGCGCTCACAGGCTCGGAGCAGCTCCTGTAGGTCGTAGAGCTGAGCCGGGTCCAGAGAGTGAGCGTTAATCAGACTCACCAGATATTCTTTGTAGTGCTTCCTGCAGAAACGCACAGAATTTTCTATAAGAAAGATGAAAAATGAAGCCGACGTGGAAACGCTTAAAGCTGCAGTTCCTCCAGTGTCCACTCGAGGCTCTGTTTTAAAACTTAGAGCAGTGATTCCCAACCTTTTCCAACTCAGGGCCCACTTTTAAGTCTCAAAAATGTTTGTGGCCCACCTCTGACCCAATAAGTACCAAGTGTAACAAGTTGTTACATTGTGGGTCAGTTATTGTATTTTGGGTTTTACTACATTCTTTTTGTGACTTTCCGGCCCAGCAACTTTGTTACATTGTTGACCAGTCATTACATTTTTGGTTTTATTTCTTTTCCTTTTTTTTTTTTTAGTACACTTCAGGCTGCTGTTGCATTTTGGGTCATGTTACATACTGGGCTCTAACATGCTTTCTTAAAGGTTTTTTTTCTATATGACTGTTTGAACAGTTTGGTTTTAAAACTTATCTGGGTTTTAACATAATTCATTATTCTGTTTATTTGTATCTTTATATTATTACCCTGCACTAAAATCATGCTATTTTGGAAATAATTTGGCGGCCCACTTGTAAGACCTTTGCGGCCCACCGTGGGGCCGCAGACCACAGGTTGGGAATCAGTGACTTAGAGGGTCGCAGATTTATGGTGGCCTTTATGGGTTACATGCTCAAAAACAGCAGAAACAAAACACATATTGATGAACACACATCATTTTCATTTTCAGAAATATTCAGTCTCTATAATCATTAATGTGCAGACTCTGGCTGCATCATGGCGGCGCCTATAACGGGTCTTTATGGCTAAGGTGGAGCCACGCTGTCCATTCTATTAATAGTCTATGGCAGTGATTCCCAACCTGTGGGCTGCGGCCCCCCGGTGGGCCGTGAAAGTATTGCGAATGGGCCCCCCCAAAAAGTCTGGTCCAAGTGAAGTGTAAATACAAGATACAAATAAACAGAATAATGTAAAGAATGTTAAAACTCAGCCATGTTTAAAGGAAATTAACAATGCTCAGATATTCATATATAAAAAATAGTCCTTTAAGAAGGTGTGTTACAGCCAAATAGGTAACATGACCTGAAACTTAACAAATAATTATAACAAGTTGTTACATTTTGGGGAAAAAGTTGTGATGTTTTGGGCTCAGCATGTGTTATATTATTGAAAAGTTGTAACATTTTGGGTTTATTGCATTTTTTTAATCACATTTTGGGTTGCTGTTACATTTCAGGTCATTGTTATGAATAACAAGGCATGTTACATAAACAAAGTAATTGTTTTATTATCATTTTATTGACTTAATTCTTGTTATTGTTTTTATGTGACTGACTGTATGGCTGACTATGAAACATGTGCTGCTGTCTTGGCCAGGACTCCCTTGTAAAAGAGATTTTTTTTTTATCTCAATGGGAAAACTCCTGGTAAAATAAAGGTTCAATAAAAAAATAAAAATATCCTCCGTACTTATTGGGTCAAAGGTGGGCCCCAATATTTTTGAGACCTAAAAGTGGGCCCTGAGTTGGAAAAGGTTGGGAATCACTGATCTATGGTTTGAACTGGAAAAGTAGATCAAAGTTATGACAGAGCAAGGTCATACTTTGCATATGTTTTTATTTTATTTTTCTTTGGTTGTAGTGATTAAAATGTTTGCAACATTTTCATAATGTGTCAAAATACTGGATTAAGCTTTTGCAGTAAACATTTTCTGTTCTACACCAGTTACTCAACCCTGCTCAACCAAAGAGACAAACTGTTAAAAACTTACTTTATAAAAGAAACAATTTAAGTGGTAAAAGAAGCATAATATCAATGAGAAGCAACAAAACTAAGTTGGAGGTAGTAAAAATTTACAAAAAGGCAACAAAAATTGACATTTAAATTGGAATAAAACCTAGAAATACTCAAAAAAGTAGCAGAAATTGGTCTAAGAGTGGCAAAAAAAGAGTTAAAAGTGATTAAAATGACCAAAAAGCAACAAAAATGAGCAAGAAAATTTTGGAGGAAACTTTAAAAAATTCAGAAAATAGCAAAAATGATGAAAAACGGTGAAAAGTGGTAAACAAATGGCTTGAAGTCAACAAAAATGGTAAGAAAGTTGGAAGTAGATATAGATAATAGTCAGTTTGTTGCAGAAAAAATGGTCCAAAAGTGTCAAAAATGGGCAAAAACAAGAAAAATTGGGATTCAACCTAGAAAATAGTGAGAAATTATCAAAAAATTGACCAAAAGTGGCACAAAAAAGATGCAAAAAGTAAGTAAAATGTATAAAAATCAGTGGGTTGTTGTTGTTCTGCTGTAATTAATGTAAGTGTTCATGTTCTACAATGAGTTTTTTACAAACATAGAAGATGGGAACCTAGAAATTATCGCACAAGAAATTGCAATTGCAATAAAGGAAATAATACTCACATTGACTTTTTTTGAAAACTGTTCAGCTATACAGCTTTGTAAATCTGTTCATATAGTCCTTTGTTGAACTTTTGACCCTTACTGGCCACTGTACATATTGATTTTGATGACAAATAATTTTTGACAAAATGACAGAGAATCATGCTGCTTTAAACTCTGGAAGATCAAATTTGATTAATTAAAAATAACTTAAGAGTTGGAAATCTAACTTTTTACTGACTTAAAGGAAACAGGATTTTCCAAATGTGATCAGAGATTCAGATAAACTGTGTATCAGAGGGAAAATATTTGACATATTTACTTTAAAAACGTTAAACTCAACACAGTTTTTTCAGCTCGTCTCCAAAAACAGCTTGTGAGAATTAACCGTGACTCAACCTCTGCCCTGAGACGGCCCTGAATTTTCTTCCCTCATGACCCAAAAAAGAAAAAATGTGTTTGTTTTCCTGGAGACTCGACCAACCACAGACCTCCTGCTGAGAGAAAAACCGAACAGGAAGTGTTTAAGAGCCCGAGATAAAGGGACGTCCTTCCTTTTCTGCTTCAGAATAATCAAAGAGATGATTTTTTTTATCTGTCTCACACCGAAATGTTACTGTCAAAACAAGAGATAAGAAAATCTCCTGAGGGAAACGTTTGAGGTCGGTTTTTATTCGACTGACAAACAAGAAACGAAAGTAGATTTTTTCTTTATAACTGTTTCAGCTGCTGGTTTTAATTTGAAGATTTCTGTTTTGCAAACTTTCATTAAAAAAATAGTTCTCCTTAGTTTAGAGTTGCTAAAACACATTGAGGCTGTATAAGAATAATTTAAGGGAGGAAAAAACTCTTCATCTGCTTCACAAACTTCCTGTTTGTGGTGAAAATGGAGACGAACTCACTCGCAGAGTCCAGCGTGTCCCGGCTCTGTTTTGACTCCACAGGGTGAATCGATCTGTTGCCCGTCTTCATCTTTCTGCTCCATCACGCAGCAGGCGTCTGAGTCACAGAGGAAGAAACTGAGTCAGAGATTTAGTTCAGTTCATCTCAGCTTTCTGCTTTGGCAAATTAACCAGAAACAGGCAATGAAACTGACAATAAAACAACCCTCCAAAGGATAAAAATTGGCTTAAATAACCTGAAAATTATGCATGAAATCAAGACTCAAACTTTATAAATAAAGTTTGTGATTCAAGGTTTTTGAATTTCCACATCATGTTTGAGCCTCAAGACGACAACATATGAGTTCACAAATGTCAAGTTTTAGTTCTTTTCTTTCTGAACTTGATGAAAACAGACGTAGAAGAGAAGGGTTTGAGGTGTTTTACCAGTTTGAGCGCCGTCTGAGGGATCTGTGTTGAACTCAACGTTGCTCCTCTGAGGAGAGAAAAAAGATAATTTATAAAGATCCCGTGAATTCGTGTTACACAGACTGAAAAAATCTGCCCTGCTCACTTATTCTGGTGTTAAAACTTCCTTTACCAACACTCCTATTTTTCTCCAGATTCTCCCACATTTCAGACCCATCTCTTAAACTCCTGTGTGTATTTTCCCCAGGTAATCTCCTTTAATTTGCACATACCTGTCAACACCTGCTGTTCAACCCAATATCCCACTGAAGTTCTGATTTGTAGTTTCTCCTGATCCTCTCTCACTTTTTCTTTTTCTTTTTTTTTTAACACTTAAAGTTTATTTCCATTTTTTCATTTATGAACAGCAAAGACAGAAAAGAAAAGTAACATGAAAAAGAAAAAACAGATACAAGACAAAAAACATCAAAAACGTTGCCAGGTCTGAAAAGTTCACAGTTGCCGAGGAGTTTAACAGTCGTAGGTTTTGTACAGTATTTTCATAAATTAATGTTCTGATGAAATGTTAAATGGTTCTGTTTTCGCAAGTTGGAATGAGGAGCAGACACCCTCCACATCAATTATTCCAAAATAAAGTGTCAATTTTTCCCATCTTGAAATATACAAATCTCTTCTTAATCTTAATAAAAAAGTCATTTTTTCCATTTCATGAATTTCTTTTATAATTTCTATCCAATTTTGCATTGTGGGTGCATCCGCCTGTAGCCATTTACAATATGATAAATATTTTTAAAAGATATTTAGTGTCTTTGCTTATATCATGTGGCAGGTCACCCAAATAAAGAAAAGTGAAATTTAACGGAACTGATATTCCCAGAATACGTTCCATAATTTTTAATATTTCTAGCCAAAACGCATGTAGAGTTGGACAACTCCAAAAAACATGGTGGTGATCTGCTCCATCACTTCCACATTTTCTCCAACAGGAATGACTTTTTGACACAGAATATTTTTCCATTTTAGGAGTGATAAAATAAAGATTCTTCTGTGCAAATTCACACCAATACATAGAGCAAGTCGTGGAAAAAGTATTCTGACATATGTTTTCCGATTGCTGTTTAGTTATTTCGTCATTAATTTCTTTTTCCCCATCTCCCTTTGATATAGTGTGTAGTACTTTCTCTGCCCTCTCCAATTGCATGATACAACTTTGAAATGGGTGATGTAATAATACCCCGGTACGCCTGTATGACCAATTATATTACTCTGTTAGTTTCTGTAATTGAATCTTTCTTCCCAAATTCTTTTGAAATATATTGTCGTAACTGTAGATATCTAAAAAAATCTAACTTTTCTAAGTTGTATTTTCTTTTTAATGTTTGAAAGCTTTGTAATATGTTCTTCTCAAATATCTTGCAGTAAACAGTGATACCTTTACCCTCTCTCACTTTTTCACGACTAGCATCTTAGAACAATTTGTCCAATCCAAAAACTGAATAACTGGCGCAATCGTCAGATTCTCAATTTCTTAAGTGTACATGGATGTATATTACAAGTGACAGATAGTGGAGAGGACAGGAGAATTTCATCAACAATGTTTTGATCCTGAAAAAAAACTTTGCTCAAGTTTAATTCCAGCAGAAAAAACATTACAGTTTTCAGCAAGACCTGAATGATAAATGTACACCCAAAACTTTTTTTGAGTTAGTTCTGAACTCACAGAGGTGTAGGACTTCATATTCCTTCTTTCTCAAAGTCAAATGTTGGCAGAAACAAAAGTAAGTGACCATTTAAAACACAGATTAAGTCAAAGAAAATGTTCCCCTGGTCTTAAAAAGTCTTTAACTTTTGGTCTGTAAAAACTTTAACTTTGCAGTAACCTCCTGAAAATTTTGGACTGTTCTTTTATCTTTGTTTATGTTTTTTTAAATTGTAAAGACACATTATAGACAACCTGTATGTAACTGTTCAAGAAAAGCAAGAGATCATTCTACATTTCACTAAAAACAGAGATAAAACGTTTCTGTCAAAGTGTAGAATCCAGCAAACATATTCTAGGACTTTACCTTGTGTTTCTGATTACAGAGGGATCAAAAATCCATTTGTTTTTAGTAAAAGCTGCTTTGATTTACACATTAAAGAGTCGATGTGTAGAAATGGGAATATTTTGTATTGCAGTGGAGAAGTTTGAACATCAAACAGAGTAAACTCTTCTCTGTTCATGTATTTCTGAAAACCTCTCTGTAAACACTAAAACATGCACGTTACAAGCGTGGTCCACCTTTAAACATGAGTGAAATGAATCGTCAGTCACATCCCTGATCGCGTGTAAAGGCAGGAAAACAAAGAGTGTGTTCACCTGCAGCAGAGCCTGCAGCCGGGGCGGCTCCCAGTCTCTGAGGTAGAAGAGACAGTCTCTGGGGTGATGAGCGTGGAGACCTGGGAAATTACACTGAGGCGTCTTACAGATGGTCTGCAGGGGAACAAAACAAACCCAATCATAGATTAATTAAAGAAAATCACAGAGCAGATAAGAACGAGTGTGTGTGTGTGTGGTGTGTGTGTGTGTGATGACCTTGTGGTACGGGTTGTTGCAGCCGCTGCAGAACTGGTACCGACACTGAGTGCAGCTGAAGTGCATGCAGCCGCCTTTGGTCAGAGCGTACTGGAACCTGCAGGACGGACAGGCTGCAAAACCACAACACAAACACAGAAATGTAATTAAAACAAACTTAAAATACTGAATATCTGCTGCAGGAAACAGGTTCTACAATATAAAAGTGCTCAGAAGTTGAGTAGAAGTTGTGTTATCAATAATCACTTGATAAAGTGTTTAATGTGTATATGGGTCAATGACGTGACGTCCCTTTTTTTGTGTCTGAGTGCAATATTTCCTTCCATCATGAATTGAGTATTTCATCACATGTGTTTCTTTATTCTATGAAACCTGTGTTATTTGAACACATCTTTAAACTATTAAAATATAACATGTTTTTTTGTGTTTTGGTTCCTCAAACCCCCAAAATGTCAGGTGGTGCAACCGTCCTGACAAGTATCCACAGTAATTAAACTCTAAAAATTGAATGTCAGTTATTGTAAATGGAAATTAAAAATACAGTGGCATTATTTTATGCTTGAACCTTTTTAAATAAAACATNAATACTGATAAAAAAGGTTTTTTCACTTCATTGGTGACTGGAACAATTTCCATGTCAGGTGGTACAACCAATGTAATAATGTGAAATGTTATTTTAACATCAAATTATTGATCTTATTCACAAATAAAAGAAATGAAACACACAAAATGAAAATGTATGAGTCACTACAGACACTTGAGAGATACTTGCCAATAATTTCACACAGAAAAAATAACAGGAACATATAAATATATTTTCATATATTTGGTTGCACCACCTGACATTTTTGGGTGCTCAAATTAAAAATACTAAATATGTTTTCATCCATTTTCAAAGAACTTTTAAAAAATACGTTTTTAGACCCTCTTTTTGTCATTGACCCATATGTATAATATTTATATTCGGTGAAAGAGGTGAAAGTTAATAAGCTATACTTCTACTCACTCCTTTTTTAGATAAGTCATTTCTTTCATTCGCTTTCTGTACTTGATGTTGAAACATTATTTGGCTTCCTAAAATGTTCATTTACATATAATATTGAGAAAATTGTTTCATACTTATTTGGAAGCCTTGTGTAATCTGCATATTCAAAATAAGTTGAAAACAAAAATACAAATGATCAAAACCGTGCAGGATTTCACTGAATGTGCAAAGTTATTTTTTGGCTCCAGTTTCCTAAAACTCTCCTGCTTTCTGTTTGCTCCAGTTTGTAAATAAAAAGATGCTTTTTAAGGGGCTTCTTGATTAATTTGGACAGTCCAAACCCTGAAATGAAGCCTGTGTTGTTTTCTCTAAGTATCTGATGAGTTTTCTTGTCCTCACTGATGCCGTTGTCCCTCAGGTACCCGGCGAGTCCCTGCCTCTGATACTCGGGGTCGTTCTCCCTCTTCCACTGCTGAAACTCTTCACAGGACAGATCCTGGTGCTGAGGCTCCCACTGAACCCCCCCCACACACAGAGAAGAGGAGGGTTAGGAGACACAGACTCCCACTAAAACGAAGCTCCAAGGCTGAATTCCTCAGATGAAATAAATCACACAGAAACTAAACTGAACTAAAAGGGTGAAAAGAGTGTTTGTACTCACAGGTTTCTTACACTGAGCGCAGAAACTTTTCTGACAGGACAAACAGGTCACTTTCAGCTGGTCTCCTTCGTTGATGAAACCGTAGGTGCACTGAGGAGGAGGAAAACACCATTATTCACCTTTTAAACCAGACTCAGGATAAAGAAAGAGCAGGAGGACAGATTTATGACGATGGAGAAATCTTACGTGATAACACCAGAGGAACTTTGGGTCTTTCATCAGCGCCTGCTCCGTCAGCTTTTTATGGAAGAGGTCGTAGACGTCAGGCTCCAAACAAACACGCAGCTACAGAAACAGAACAGATAACACCAAACATTATATAAAATGTTACAAATTTCACTTGTTATCTGTGTTTTCACATATCTAAACCTGTTACAGCTTATTTTTTATCTCTGTTTGATGCTGTTTCTATTCACCAAAGTAGGGCAGAACGATTTGCAAAAATAATCTAATTGTGTTTATAATTTCCTATATCACAATTGCAAAATTTTGTGCAGTTATTTCCAGTTTCCTATCTTCTATGTTTTTAAACAAACACATTGTAGAACATGAACAGTTACATAAATTACAGCACAACAACAACAACAACAACCCATTACCACTACAACTGGGACTGATTTTTAAAGATTTTACTCACTTTTCACTCTTTTTTTGCCACGATTTTAACATTTTTTGAATATCTTCTCACTATTTTCCAGGCTCACTCCCAATTTTCTTGCCAACTTCAAATGTTTTTTGCCCATTTTGGACACTTTGGGACCATTTTTTTCCGACCTTCTTGACGTTTTTTACGTTTTCACACTCTTTTTCCTCACTTTTTTCACCGTTTTGCTACTGTCTGAATTATTTAAAGTTTCCTCCCAAATATACCTTCAAATTTTTGTTGCTTTTTGGCCATTTTACACTGTTTTTGCCACCTTTGGACCCTTTTTTTTAACTATTTTTTTTCTATGATTTATTACAATTAAAATAATAGGCTTTAAGCCTATTTTCTGTTTGGTTGTTCTATGTTTTTGTTTTTTTAATAGTTGTTGTTGTTGTTCCTTTTTAAATGGACTTCAGAGTCTGACAATAAAGATGATGATGATGGTGATGACACATTAAATTGATGCTTAATTCAGAATTCAGAATCCAGAATTTTTGCTTTTTCCTATTCAAAGAAGAGGGATACATTTATGCAAATAAAGTCTATCATAACATATATCACAAAAGTTATTTCTAAATATATGTGAATATGTTAGAAACATCTTTGTGCTTCATAAGTTGTCAAAACTTAGGCTGGGCAATTTATCGCAAATTGGTTTGAATTGCAATATGACCTGTTCCAGTATTCTAATTTCAGACAGTGCAATATTTCTTTAAGCTGTGTCAGAATATTAAATAAAGTTACCAGTAAATGTTTTCTGCTCTACACCAGTGTTACTCAACTAATGAGCCAAATTGTTGACAGTTAGCCTTGCAAAGATAAACAATCTAAGTGGTGCAAAATGGTCAAGAGGCAGCAAAAACTGGGGAAAAATTGGGAGAAAACTCCAGAAAATTCAGTTGTAGCAAAAAAAATGATCCGAAAGTGGTGAAAAAAAGAGTGAAAGGGGACTAAAATGGGCAAAAACATTATGAGAAAACTTGGAAAATAGTCAGAAAGCAGCAACAATGGGGGGGAAAAGACAAAAAAACAGTGAAAAGTGGTAAAATTAGCCAAAGGCAACAAAAATGGCAAGAAAGTTTGGGTGAAACTAAAAGAGTAATCAGAAGGTAGAAAAAAAAAAAGGTCTAAAAGTGGCAGAAAAACAAGTGACTAAAATGGACAAAAAGGAAATTTCATGGGTTGCTGTCGCACCATAATTAATGTAAATGTTCATTCACAATTCCCCCATAGAAAAATCAAATTTGAAACAAGAACTTGGGAAAAAATGTAAAAAAGTTCAACAATCTAGCCCGAGAAAAGTCTTAATACAGACGGAGAAATAAAAACTAGATAGATGAAAATCCTTCAATCAAAAGTCAGAGAAATGTTTCTGTCTTAATTCTGTTTAAAATCTCATGAAATAATTAACTATTTTGACACCACAGAAACAAATATTGAACTCCTTGGCGCCAATATTCAGATATCTTTTGTTTTTATCCTAATAAATTCAGAAAAAGTCAAAACAGAGATCAACACTGACATCTTAGTTTCTGTCTCACCACTTTGCTCGCTCTCTTTACTTTAACCGTAAAGGTGTAGATTTCTCCACGTACCTGTATGTCCAGCGTGGAGAAGTAGCTGTCCATCAGCTCGGGGTCGTTGATGTCCGGTCCGCTGCAGACGGGACAAACCATGTCTCTGATGTGTTTGTCTCTGACGGCGATGGTGAAGTGCTGCCGGAAACAGTCGTGACACACAGAGCACTGACAGGAAGTCAGAGACTGCATCTGGAAACAGGAGAGAAGAGAAATGAACAGAAAGTAAAATCTTCGCTGTATTCTATTTATCTTGTTTAAAGTGTGAACTTTATGGAGTCAAAACAGTGTCAAAATTTACAAATGCACACAGAAGGATCCACAAATGCACAGAGAGAGACATGCAAATGCACTGACATATATATTTCGCTGTGAACCCCGCTGCATTTGTGTGTGGATTTTTGACACTCCCCTGACGCGCTCCGATCCACAAATGCACAGACCAATGTCTGTAGCCAATCAGATGTCTCCCTCCTATTCAGCCAATCACAGCAGCGCAGCTTCAAGGGTTTGTTTCAGTGTGATCGTTTAGCGTTGCATCTGCGCATACAGAAATGCTAACAAACAGAAAGCTTATTATTATTATTATAATTATTATTATTAATTTCATTATCATTATTATTATTGTTGTTGTTGTTTATTTTTTAAACACATTTTTCAAGTGCTCTACTGGAGAGTATTCAATAAACAGACGTAAGCCTTAAGGAGTTGATAATCAGAAGCTCACGAGAGTGGGGGGGGGGCTTCAAGCGCAAGTACGGAAGAGGATTAGGGCCACTGAGAAAAAAAAAAATTCAAAAAAAAAAAAAAAAGTCAGAATTCTGAGATTAAAGTCAGAATTCGAGGATTAGGGCCACTGAGAAAAAAAAAAATCTAAAAAAAAAAAAAAAGTCAGAATTCTGAGAAAAAAGTCAGAATTCTGTCTTTTTTCTCAGAATTCTGACTTTTTTTTTTTGGAATTTTTTTTTTCTCAGTGGCCCTAATCCTCTTCCGTACGCAAGAGCGATAATAAAGATGATTATTATAATAATAAAGATGTTAGCATTTCTGTATGCGCAGATGCAACGCTAAACGATCACACTGAAACCATAGACTGTAAACAAACCGAGCTTCGACGCGACGACACTAACCGACTTATCCTCCCTCTGTAGACTAACCGATGTCTGTAACCAGACACGTAAACACTTAGCCTCGCGCAGTCCCCTCACAGTTTTTAGGTGTGTGTTTACGTCGCCCCAAGTGTCGCTTTATATAGACAGTCACGTAAACGCACAGCGAGAGACACGTAAACACCTATTGTCTGTGTGCATTTGTGAATTTTGACGCTGTTTTAACTCCATAGAACTTGGCTTCGTCGCTGACGCACTTTGCTGCGGGGGAAGATGCTCAGGCAGCAGGGACACTCGTTGTTGAGGAGACGCCTGATGAAATCTTTGTCCGGAGACTCTTTCACCGCCTGCACCACGTCCTCCAGAGAGTACGAAGCGTCTGCGTCCTGCAGCAGCGACAGGACGAGCTCACAGCGCCCCCAGCTGGGCAGGTCGTACAGCGCCAGCAGACGGCGGCACATCCTCTGTGGACCAGCACACGAAGAGTTAACGTTAAACAAACACACATTAACAGCCTGAGGTGGATCCAGGTGCAGTCAGACCTGTTTGTCCGGGTGTCTGGGATCAATCGGAGGCTCTGGTTGGTCGATCCAGATCCGCTGGTGGAACTGCTCCAGGAGGGGGCGCTGCAGCAGGGACAGAGCTCCTCTCACCTCCCCCCCACTCTGACGCAGAGCCTCCTCACACTGTAACACGTCTCTGAAACCAAGAGAGTGGAGCTCCTTTATCTACACACACACACACACACACACACACACACACAGAGCAGAGAGAGGGAAACAACAGCTGAGTGACTCTAATGTTCACACACAAACACATTATGACTCCAGTAAAAGGATCTCAGGTTTCTAAGTGGCTCCCTGTTTTTTTTTTTTTAATCCATGGCACAAACATTAATCACACCCTGAGTAAAGAGCACGAACAAAACTAAAATCAAAACAACATTTCAACAGAGCACAGGCTGATTCTGAAAGTGGGTTAGAAAAATGCAGACACTCTTTTGGTCGACGTGTCTCAATGAACAAATTTATCATGATGTGTAAATGTGACAAAAAGGATTTAACAAACCTGAAACAGAAAAAGAAACGCTCTTTCTTTATGTGTTTGCAGAAAGGTTTAAAGGCGTAGTGTTGCAAGTTTAAAACGTTGTAAATTGACCATTTTCTTTGTGGTAAATTATGTGCTTGGAAGATAGTTTTTGTTTCACGTTGAAGCTGGGGATCAAATTTATCCAGAAAATTCAGAAAACAACAAATATTTGGTGATTTAGTGGCAGTTACTTGATGTAAACTTCCGAGTCTGTGATGAACTTTCTTTTACTGAGGCTCAAAAATTAAAAAACCCTTAAAATACTACAGGCTCTTTTAAATATTTTTACATCTTTTACAAATCACATCAGATTTTACACTTATATATTTTTAAGAAACTTCCAAAGAATGAATTTGGGTCAATGACGTGACGTCCCTTTTTTTGTGTCCGAGTGCAATATTTCCTTCCATCATGAATTGTCATAAAGTAGTGTACATAAAGAAATAAGATACTTTGGACACAATAAACTTGTGTAGAAATTTGATAATTTTATATTGTACAAAAAAACACAAAACCAAGGAGTTTGGGGGTTTTACAGTCCACCACGTTGCGTCCTGACAAGTATCCACAGTAATTAAATTCTAAAAATTGAATGTCAGTTATTGTAAATGGAAATTAAAAATACAGTGGCATTATTTTATGCTTGAACCTTTTTAAATAAAACATTCTTTGCAAATAAAAAGAATTTTAAAGCTGTTGAGAAATGTAAAAAAATTTTGTCCCGTAATTTTCACCTTGTCAAATGTCAGGGTGGTGCAACCGTAACATTAGACTTTTATTTTAAAGTGAAGAGAATAAAACAGGAAACAGGAAACTGCATCAGCCAGAGGAGCCCAAATGACATTTGTGACCAAGTGGAAAAGTTTGTAGATTNGCGTCAGAAACTCCCTGATTCCTGAAGCAGCTGCACAGATAAAAGAATCTTGTTTTTGTGATTTTATTCTCCGTCATCATCTCGTCTCTCTCACCTTCAGCTGTCTGTCTCTCAGCAGCTGTCTCACCGCTCTCTCCGTGTCTCCTCCTGCAGCCAACCACGCCAGTTTGGCCTCGGCTCGCGACAGTTTCACGCCTCCGCCCGCGTCGCTCAGGCTCAGGCTGCGGCGCTCGGGCTCCTGTCCGTCTCTCTCCACCTCCTCTCGTATCCCAGAATCCTCTGCTTTGTAGCTAAGCTGGACGGACGCCGCCATGGCGCAGATTTCGTCCAGCAGGTGAGGAAGCTCCGACGTGATCCAGTCGCACGGGTTACTGCCGCCGCACATGCAGATGGCGGCGTACACCTCCTCAGGACTGACGCCGCGTTTTTCAGCTTCCTGTGAGGAGAAACACGGAGAGATTACAAACATTTTAGGGTTTTAATTTCATCATTATTCCAAACACTCAGAGCTTTTAAAGCCTCTTAAAGTCTCTGTGAGGAGCTTTAACTGAAAACATTTATAAATTAAACCTGATTCCTCTTTTTGATTTACAAAAACAAACAAGAGCATCAACATAAAGACTGAAAACTTTTACTCTGTTATTTTTAACAACAACTTTTCTTTGAGTTTTTATAGTAAATATTAACATTTAGTGACAAATTAATTGTCTTAAGAAAGCAGGAGTTTTTTTTCACGATTATGGAAGTGCATCTTTGCTAAAATTCCCTATTCTGGCTTTAATTTTTCAGATTTCATATTTATTTTTGTCTCTTTTCATGATTTCTTTTGGACTTCCGGTTTAACTTATCAAGACATTCGGACTTTTACTCAGACTTTTTCCTATTTTTTCTATAAACTAGTTGAACTTTAAATCAAGAAAAACAAACAGCAGATGAATTAAGTATGATATTTTTTGAAAATTTCAACACTTAAGGTTATAAAATATAATCCAAGACTTGATTAAGCCCTAAAGTTAATGCACTAGCTCAATGTCTACAAATGAAACAGCTCTGAATAAAAGATTGAATCCCCAAAATGTCAAACACAGCAGAAAAAAACATTCTAGATCTGCTGTAATTCACAAAGTTTTCAAAATAACAATATCTAAAAACAATAAAAGCAGCAGTTTAAAAAAAAAACGAGCTGAGACCTTTGAATTGTCACATATTGATGAACTACAAACAGAAAATTTTTCAACTGCCTCACATATTCTGAAGTCATTATGTGTTAAAAGGTTTGTGCAGAGCTAAAATAAGAACAAATTAATCAAAGCAGTGATGTTTTTCAGCAAAAAAGACAAATATTAAAGTCTCCAATCAGCTGTGAGGGTTTGTTTGTTTTCTGTCTCTGTCAAGTTCATTTGAAACATAAATATTATCTGGATTTATTTCTGAGTATGAAAGATGATTTAAAGGAGATTTCACCGTAAAAACACAAACACATTTTGTGAGACGGATCATCATCATTTTTATTATTATTATTATTAACATACTCTGATCTGGTTGATGAGGTTGAGGCCGTCGTCCCTCATCGTCTGCTGCCTCTTCAGCTCCATGTTGACTCTGGGCTTCGGTTGTGGTTTGAATCCCGGCTGAGGTCGATCTTTAGGGCAGGACGCCGGAGTTTGCTGCAGGGACTGAGGCAGAGAAACTCCAGCCGTGTCTTTACACGCCTGGTTACACATCTCACACACCAGAGCGGGCTTCGTGTTCTCAAAGGTGCAGGCCTGACACATCCACTGGGACAGAGAAGAAACGATAGAATTAGAAATGAGACGACAAGATGCACGAGAAGTCCAACAACAAAACATTATTCTGGACAAATCTTTTGAATCAAAATGTTGGTTTTGAACCTGGAAAGTGAGTTTACAGCTGGAACGAAAAAAGATGGTTTTAGCGCAGAAACTGAAACATCATCAATTATTCTGTGCAGAGAAAATGAGCAGGTAGAGGGAGGAGATGAAGTGTATGATGGCAAATTGGTTCTGAGAATATTATTAATTTAAAAATTTTCTGTTTTGTTGTTGTCTTTGTTAACATTTCATAGTACGACGGAGAATTGGGGCCACAGTGAGGGAAAAAAAAATGGGGGGGGAATTTTTTTTCTGAACAGCTATTTCAACTTAATTCTCAACATTTCGACTTTCTTCTTAACATTTCAACTTTATTCTCAACATTTCGACTTTATTCTCAACATTTCAACTTTATTCTCAACTTTTCGACTTTATTCTCAACATTTCGACTTTATTCTCGACATTTCGACTTTATTTTCAACATTTCAACTTTATTCTAAACATTTCGACTTTATTCTCAACATTTCGACTTTATTCTAAACATTTCGACTTTATTCTCAACATTTCGACTTTATTCTTAACATTTCAACTTTATTCTCAACATTTCGACTTTATTCTCAACATTTCAACTTTATTCTCAACTTTTCGACTTTATTCTCAACATTTCGACTTTATTCTCGACATTTCGACTTTATTCTCAACATTTCAACTTTATTCTAAACATTTCGACTTTATTCTCAACATTTCGACTTTATTCTCAACATTACATTTCAACTTTATTCTCAACATTTCGACTTTATTCTCATTATTTCGACTTTATTCTCGACATTTCGACTTTATATTTTCAACATTTCAACTTTATTCTCATTATTTCGACTTTATTCTCTACATTTCGATTTTATTCTCAACATTTCCACTTTATTCTCGACATTTCGACTTTATTCTCAACATTTCGACTTTATTCTCTACATTTCAATTTTATTCTCTACATTTCGATTTTATTCTCAACATTTCGACTTTATTCTCTACATTTCGACTTTATTCTCTACATTTCAACTTTATTCTCTATATTTCAACTTTATTCTCAACATTTCGATTTTATTCTCAACATTTCAACTTTATTCTCAACATTTCGACTTTATTTTCAACTTTTCGACTTTATTCTCATTATTTCGATTTTATTCTCATTATTTCGACTTTATTCTCAACATTTCGACTTTATTCTCTACATTTCGACTTTATTCTCAACATTTCGACTTTATTCTCAACATTTCGACTTTATTCTCAACATATTTCGACTTTATTCTCAACATTATATTTCAACTTTATTCTCAACATTTCGACTTTATTCTCAACATTTCAACTTTATTCTCAACATTTCGACTGTATTCTCTATATTTCAACTTTATTCTCAACATTTCGATTTTATTCTCAACATTTAGACTTTACCAACTGGGTGTGGGAGAGGGGGAAAAAATTCCTCCCCTCATTTTCTCCTTCAATGTGGCCCTAATACTCCGTCGCATCATAGAGACAAGAAAGACATGATAGCCTTTGGTGCTAAAGCAGACATTTTTTTTTACTGTTTTTATTTTCAATAGTTTTGAAATAAGGTGTTAAAAAAGCAGAATAAAACATTTTTTTAACAAACTATCACTTAACACTTCTCTCTCTCTCTCTCTCTTTCTATATAAACATCTACAAAAACTGCACAATAACTTAAAGAGCTGGTTTGATAAAGAGTGGAAGTATGTGGAGTTGAGATTTTTTTGTTGAACTTAAAATAAAACATCAAAACATCAAAACTCCCATTATCAGATTTGTTTGACTTGTTATAAGCAATTCATATGTAATTTTTGTCTTTAAATAACTTGAAACAAGACTTCTTTTTGGACTTGTCAGATGAATGTGACTTATCTCAAGAAAAATAAGACAATTTTTACTAAAAATAGGAGACACACACTTGCTTAGATGTCAGTGTATGCAGCGTGCAGTTTGGACGTTTTTAAGTTTTCTTAATGAAGTAAATCTATGAAAGTTCTGTGAACAAAAACTGTGAAGTTACAGATGGAAAATGTTTTTTAAAAATTCTGATTCAGCACAAAGCTCTGCAGAAATCAGTTCCCTAATATTTTCCACTGTTTCCTGAAAAATAAAAGATTGAGATTCAGTAAAGAGACCGACCTTTGTTCCAGACTCTGACAAAGATCCTGGACTTGACGTCATCGATGGAGCAGGTGGACGCGTGGCCAGACGAGGGCGCTCACACACCTCACAGAGGATACTGCTGCCCTGATTCATGACTGTGCAGCTCTTACACTGCCACTCTGTGGACACACACACACACACACACACATTAAAAGTGCTGACAAACTCAAAGTTTTTCATCCTCAATTTCTTTTGTTTGAACTAAGTTTCTTCGATGACTCACCTGTGTTGAGAGAAACTGAGACCAGACTTTCCTGAACGTTGGAGGCAGCTGTGGCGAGTCGAGGTCGTTCGCAGGTCGTGCAGAGGACGGCTCGCATCTCGTTGACCGTGGTGCAGTGAGCGCATGCCCACGGGGACAGAGACGGACTGACAGTGACGGAGGAGCAGAAAAATGACATGAAAGGATGAAGAAACAGAAATAAACCCCTGAAACCTGAGTTTTTCTGTACCTGGATGTTTTGGCGGGTGTGAGGATGTTCCTGTTGTGCCCTTTGCGGTCGGGGTGAGAGTGGAAAAGCTTGTCACAGTTCAGACACAACCTCTGAGCGCAGGTGAAGCACTGAGCGTGCACGTGAGAAATCCCACAGATGCTGCAGGTCTCTGCGGACGAACAGACAAAAACAAGTTCACAAAAATAACCTTTAAACTTGTTCCTGTGAGATTTGAGTATTTATAGTTTGGATCATATTTTCTTTTCTACTTCATTGTGATGCTTCACACCTTGTTTTGTTTTCTGTATTTTGTCTCTCTTGTGATTGGCTCTCGCAGGATGGCGGTGAAAAAAGTCGTCACATGCGTCGCAGAAAGGTTTCTTCTCACAAGACGGGCAAATTAAAGACGAGGGTCCTCCGCACAGATTACACTCTCCCACTGCAGCAGGGCCTGAAAAATGAAAGATACTTTGTGTTTTAGGCTCCGACAGAAACACTAAGAGATGAAACTCTTTCAGGATAAGTAGAGGAGCAGGTTGTGAGGCGTAGGTGGCGCTGACCGCTCGGCGCTGTCAGAGGTTGTTGTCCTGTTTGGCTCAGAGCAGGTGAAGGTGACAGAGACTGAGGGACGTCTTTCTTCTGAGGCTCTTCTACAGGCAGGATGGGAACAGCGTCGCTCACAAGCGTCTCCTAAAGAAACCAGAATCACAGTCAACACCTAAAAAACACTGTGGTGTTTCACAGAATACATAAGAAAAACAAAACAGTGTGATAAGACTCAGTGAAAAACCACAAACTGTGTTCTGATACAGTGGAATGTGGTGCAACTATAACAATACAGAGCAACATGATACAATCTGGTGCAATATCAGGGTACCTGCAGGTTTTTTGCAAGTCAAATCTAAGACTTTTGAAGACCTTTTTAATACCAATTTGAATGAAATTTAAGACCAAAAACACATAAATATGGTCGATAGTTTGGGGATTCTGCTGCGTTACAACCGAATCACAGCCTGTGTCACTTAATGAGACTAATTCAAGTTACTTTCTGTCTGTTTATTGAACATAAAGTTGCTCATTGGTTAATATCTGTATGTTTAAGTGCAAACAGTGACCTATAGTCATAGACTGCTGATAAATTATATCAGCAGCTTGTGAGACAGTTTTCACTCTACATCTCCTTCTCGATAATTCCCGCAAACAAATCCTGCTCTGACAAATTTAAGACCTTAATTAGTAATTCATTTAGGACCAGAATATGACATTTTAAAGACTTTTTAAGGATGTGTAGGAACCCTGTGAGATGTCACATCATATAGTGTAATACTTTGTTGTGCAATATAATACATTTGGATACAATGTGGTGCAATATATGGTGCAAAATTAAGCAGCACAATTAGACAGTGTGATGTGACGCTATATGATAAGGTGTGATATAAATTAATATGATGGTACGATGAGAAACAAAACAATACAAAACAAAAAATGGTGCAATAAGATAAAGTTTAGTGAGATACAATACGGTCCAGAGCAATGCATTATGGTGCACTCAGAGAAGTTGTGATATGCTGAGTCGGGATGCATGACATATATTGATGCAAATCTGTATCGGTTGATATTGGCTTAAAATTTAAGTATTGGTTATCAGCCAATATAAATCGATTAAATGACCATGACCCCGGTGCAAAGATGACATTCATAGCACAACGTGAATAGAGGTTGTTTCCTCAATTGGGAAATTGGCCAAATTTCCCCTTGTTGTGGGTATTGTTTTGATTGACTGAAGGAGAGCATTAAGTCATTAAGTATTTTGCAGAGAAAATGAATAATATACAAAATCTCTGCAGTTTGGTGTGCGGACAAAATACCAGTATTGTTGTCAGTATCGGTTATTGGCTACATAAGTTGTAAAATATCAGCACATCGGATATCGGCCAAAAATTCAATATCGTGCATCTCTTATGCTGAGATTCAATATTTTGTGTAATATGGTGCAGTTCACGTAAAACAACGTGGTTGGATATCACACAGTGTGAAACAATAGGGTGCAACATGATACGCAGCAATTTATGGTGCAATATGATACAATGCGCAACAATAGGACAAGATATCACACAACAGATAATTCACAAGGTATGAATTAATGCAGCATAAGTAACTTTGTAGATAACACTACAGAGCACTGATGCAACAGGCTGCACTTTGATAAGTTATATGGGTCAATGACAAAAAGAGGGTCAAAAAACGTATGTTTAAAAAGTTCTTTGAAAACGGATAAAAAACATATTTCTGAGTGAAGAATTAAGTTTTCTAACAGATTTCAGTAGTTGAACAACATTTCAAAGTTTTTAGGTTAATTATTTTTTAGTATTTTTAATTTGAGCACCCAAAAATGTCAGGTGGAGCAACCAAATATATGAAAATATATTTATATGCTCCTGTTATTTTTTCTGAGTGAAATTATTGGCAAGTATCTCTCAAGTGTCTGTAGTGACTCATACATTTTCATTTTGTGTGTTTCATTTCTTTTATTTGTGAATAAGATAAATAATTTGATGTTAAAATAACATTTCACATTATTACATTGGTTGTTCCACCTGACATGGAAATTGTTCCAGTCACCAATGAAGTGAAAAAACCTTTTTTATCAGTATTTCAGAGAAATCTACAAACTTTTCCACTTGGTCACAAATGTCATTTGGGCTCCTCTGGCTGATGCAGTTTCCTGTTTCCTGTTTTATTCTCTTCACTTTAAAATAAAAGTCTAATGTTACGGTTGCACCACCCTGACATTTGACAAGGTGAAAATTACGGGACAAAAGTTTTTTAAATTTCTCAACAGCTTTAAAATTCTTTCTATTTGCAAAGAATGTTTTATTTAAAAAGGTTCAAGCATAAAATAATGCCACTGTATTTTTAATTTCCATTTACAATAACTGACATTCAATTTTTAGAGTTTAATTACTGTGGATACTTGTCAGGACGGTTGCACCACCTGACATTTTGGGGGTTTGAGGAACCAAAACACAAAAAAACATGTTATATTTTAATAGTGTAAAGATGTGTTCAAATAACACAGGTTTCATAGAATAAAGAAATACATGTGATGAAATACTCAATTCATGATGGAAGGAAATATTGCACTCAGACACAAAAAAGGGGACGTCACGTCATTGACCCATGTAACAAAAACCAAACTAAATACGACGTTTTGAAACAGAGCTGCTTGGTTTCACACACCTTCTGGATGATGAATGGGATGATTTCTTTGAAGTGCTCTGGCTGAGGATGGTTTCCCTTGAACAAACAAAGACATGGATGAGTTTCAAACACAGAAAACACACTCATCACAGATGTTTGAGGTAATTAAATCAATCAAAACACCTGCAGGATCAAGTCCAGCTCAGCACGAAACGCCATGACCTCAAGTGTCAGAGCAGCAACTTTTTCAGCGTCTGGTTCAGAAACTTCATCCGGGAAACTGAGGCCGTCAATCTGCTGGTTGGTGTAACCGTACAGGTACAGAACTCTGCGACCGCCCTGGAAAAAGAGGAGGAAATAATCAGAACTGGGACTTTGAGGAACTCCAGCTTTGGAAACAGAGAGCATTCTGGGATCTTTTCTCACCTTGATTGAATCTACTGTCCGTTTGAAGGTGGGGTTGTTGTGCTTGACGTTCCTCCAGTACTTGGGTCTGGCGGGGTTTGTCAGGTTACAGCCGTATTTTTCCAGGACGCTCAAGGCCTTGACCAGTCTGCTCAAGGATTCCAGAACCTGAGGAGGAGGAAAATTCAGCTCTGTGATCCTCAATAACCCGGTTTTCTTTTTTAATCAAAGTCCTTTTCATCAGTTTTTTTTTGTACAAATACACAAAAACAAAACTTTAAGCTTCAGTGGTGTCTCATGTATGTTGTTCACATATAACAAAAGTAACTAAATTAATAAAAGAAGTGACCTGCAATGTCATGGGATCATCAGCATTAATTCACAATATCCTTCGTTTGTTTTCTATGTAAGTTAAGAAAGGTTGCCAGATGACATAACATTTTGGTGCATTGCTACTTGTGATGTATCAGAGACAGGGACCAAAAAGGGTAACGCAAAAAATATAGATGTTCGCTTTTCATCTTTTCAATACAGTCACAAATCACACAGCTGTGGCAACAAATCTCTTTAAAATTTACATTAACTGAGAGAAAAGAAAGGAGACCCACCCGCCATCCCACCCGAGCATGAAGTACATGGAGCTAAGTTTTAAATTGTGAATTATGAAGAAAAAACACTGCATAGTTGTTGTGAACTTATTAAGCTGTTATTAATTTTAGTCAAGGGTTTTCTTATTGAAGAAAATGTGGAACAACTTTGATGTTACAGTACAAACTGTTGAATGTTTTGAGATATTTGTTAAAGTTTATATATTGAGAAATAAATGTTACATGGAAAATTTTTGGGATTTTATCATTAAACAAATTAACATTTATTACTACATAATTACATCCCATCTTTTCACCTTATTATTGTCCTCTCTTGTGTTCTTACTGTCCTCTTACAGTTCTGATTCACTTATTTATTTACTTATCTATCTACGCGTTAAGCATTCAAGTTATCATTTACATTCTTAGTTTAGGCTGTTATTACCTTCTTTATTCATTTATTTATTCACCGTCATATGTCACTTGTGTTGTTTTCATCTTTTCTACTGTTTCTGTTTGCTTTTTACTCCTTCTTACCTCTGATCCTCATGGTCTCATCATCATAGGGTTTTGTTCTGTCTGAGTTCTTTTTCTCCTTCTATTTGGTCGACAGGATTGTTTATTATGTATTGTTCATTTAAATGTTGTTTTTAAAGGTGCTCTATATATAAAGTTATGATTATTATTACATAAACACCGCACAGAAGTACCAAAAATTGGTACCAATTCCCAGGTACTGTGCATATTTATCGTTTTGGTTCAAATGGGAAAGATACTGATCCCTTTTCAAAATAGAGTCCAAGAGACGATTGGTCGGTTTAGATGGAAAAAAGGAAATGGATGTAGATATAAAATTGCAAATCTGAAGATATGTAAAGAAGTGTCAGCAGGTGCATGTCCCAGAATTTGACTCATAGTGTCTTCACTTCTTTTCTGTGATCTATGGAGGAGTTTGAAAGTCAATATGACAACTTGCAACAACTCAATTGTTCCATGTTTTTGAAAAAAATGTCATATCATAAAAACAAAATAAGTAAATTGTGCATGCAGTTATGATCTTTACCTCCTGTCGGCTGCGGGTCACGATGTTCTCCCTCAGCATGGTCTCGACTCCAAAGTGGCGGTATTTCTCTGACAGAGGCAGGGGAGCGCCCGCCATCGTCTGAACCTCAGTCTTCACATCCTGAGCCGAGCCCGAGGAGGCGAGGATCGACTCCGCTTTCCTCCTCACGTCCTCCAGCTGCTCGGACGTCAAGCTGCTGCTCATCCCTGCAAGAAAAACAGAAACTTAGTCCTCCTGAAACCACCAACAGAACAGTAAATATTTACAACAAACACACTCAGTAAGGATGAGATATTTCTGTAAATGGGTCAATGTCAAAAAGAGGGTCTAAAAACGTATTTTTAAAAAGTTCTTTGAAAATGGATAAAAAACATATTTCTGAGAGAAGAATTGTATTTTCTAACAGATTTCAGTAGTTGACCAACATTTCAAAGTTTTTAGGTTCATTATTTTTCAGTATTTTTAATTTGAGCACCCAAAAATGTCAGGTGGCTCAACCAAATATATGAAAATATATTTATATGTTCCTGTTATTTTTTCTGAGTGAAATTATTGGCAAGTATCTCTCAAGTGTCTGTAGTGACTCATTTGTGAATAAGATGCATCATTTTAATGTTAAAATAACATTTCACATTATTACATTGGTTGTACCACCTGACATGGAAATTGTTCCAGTCACCAATGAAGTGAAAAAACCTTTTTTATCAGTATTTCAGAGAAATCTACAAACTTTTCCACTTGGTCACAAATGTCATTTGGGCTCCTCTGGCTGATGCAGTTTCCTGTTTCCTGTTTTATTCTCTTCACTTTAAAATAAAAGTCTAATGTTACGGTTGCACCACCCTGACATTTGACAAGGTGAAAATTACGGGACAAAAGTTTTTTACATTTCTCAACAGCTNAATTCTTTTTATTTGCAAAGAATGTTTTATTTAAAAAGGTTCAAGCATAAAATAATGCCACTGTATTTTTAATTTCCATTTACAATAACTGACATTCAATTTTTAGAGTTTAATTACTGTGGATACTTGTCAGGACGGTTGCACCACCTGACATTTTGGGGGTTTGAGGAACCAAAACACAAAAAAACATGTTATATTTTAATAGTTTAAAGATGTGTTCAAATAACACAGGTTTCATAGAGTAAAGAAATACATGTGATGAAATACTCAATTCATGATGGAAGGAAATATTAAGTAAAAGTTACCCACTGGAACTTTAAGGTATCACTACAGTTATGGAAACTGAGACAAACTACGCTTATTCATAATACTTAAAGTGATCGAAAAACTTCTACAGAAAGACATGAAGTTAATGAGACGTTTCCTATAGCTTATATAATAATGATGATATAAGTAAAGTCCTGATGGTTTATCATAAATTCACTCTCATTCAGATCCACAGTGGGTTATAAACATTACAGTGAACCATTAAAGTTATGCACAACACTGTCGCACAATAATATATCAAATACTAAGAGTAAAGGTGAATTATTTTGATCTTATGTTTGTTTCTAACTCAGTTCCCAGCAGTGAATGTTAGTTGAAACCGAAACTTTCTGACATTTAAAAAACGCAGCGTAAACATTATAGAAACAAACCTGCTGAATAAAGTCACCGTCAGCACGAGCTCCCACTGTTTCCTCTTCTCGCGTGCTCTTTAATTAAGTTTCTGCTTTTCTCATTAATAAAATAAAACACACTCTATGTTCATTTTCACGAACAGACACTGAGGTAACTGAGGTTAGCTTTCGACGAGGAAGTCCAGTTTGAGGTTTGCACATGCGCAGAGCCGCCTGGCACCACATTCCGCTGGGTAACAATTTTCGATGGAACACCTGCAGAAAAAAAAAACCCTCCGCTCATTTTATAAAGTTACGTTTTTTTCATCTTTTATTTTTCAAGTAAAAACCTTAAACTACAAGAAATGAACATTTTTTTTAAACACTAACATGTCATACAACGAGGAAGTGCAGTTTCTGGTTGTATAAAAAAAGGGAGACAAAAAAATAAATAAAAAAAATAAATAAAAAAACTGAGGAAAATATGAAATGAAAAATACTTTATTAATACCCGAAGTAGTTTCTTTTATTTTCAAATAATAATTGTAACAATAATAATAAAATGATGATTAATATGGAAGCCTGTTCCCGCCAGATAAAAAAAGAAAAAATTAAGACTTGGCTTTGTTGTGATTTTTTTAAAGATCCCTAAATAAAGCCATCATTTTAAGATTAAAAAAGTGAAAATTATTAGATAAAAAGTTGAAATTATGTTATACAAAAGAAATAAGATTAAAAAAAAGTCAACACTGTAAGATAAAAAGTGAAAATAATCAGACAAAAGAAAATACCACATGAAAAAGTCATAATTATGGGATATAAATGACAAATGAACATTGCAATTTTTGCACAGTTTATTTTTTTATTCTGTCTATTTGTTAAAAGGCTAGTTGTTTGTGTTCTTCTTTCATTCTCTTTTTTATTGTATATTTGTATATATTTATTATTCTCATTTCTATGATTGGGCTTGCTCCGGGACCAGGGTAACCTAATTTCGTCCCACCCATGTTTTACAAGGGTTGAATGACAATAAAACTCCTTGAATCCTTGACTATACAGTTCAAATTACAAGGTAAAAAGTTGAAAATATAATTCAAAAGCCAAAATACAAGTTTAGAAGTGGAAATTGTGCAAAGATAGTTGAAATTTTCACATTAAAAGTCATAATTATGGGATGTACAGTTCAAATTACAAGGTAAAAAGTTGAAAATATAATACAAAAGCCAAAATACAAGTTTAGAAGTGGAAATTGTGCGAAAATAGTTGAAATTTTCATATTAAAAGTCATAATTTGAAGATAGACAGCTAAAAATGAAATAAAAAAGTTGAATTATGGAATAACACTCGAATACATGATGTAGGAAGTCAAAATTCTGAGAAAAAAAGTTAAAATTTTGATATAAAAGTCGTAATATTGAATAAAATATTTTTATTTATTTTCTTTTTCAAACTTTCTACTGCTCTACTTTGTCTGTAACAAACAACTTGTGGCGTCAAGAAACAAAAATCTTTAGCGCAACGCAGACATTTGAGTCTTCCGAGGCTCCGTAGTTTCTAAACTTGAACTGACGGATCCGAAGAAAACACCTTGTTCACTTACAGGTTGTTTGCTGTTTGCGCTGTATTTATATTTCAACCCTGTGTTGTGACTCAGCGATGAACTCATGGTCTATTTTGTAACTTTTATAAATTTCAGAGCTCATGAAATCTTTTATTCTGGTTTAAGTGGAGGTTTAAGAGCTGGACTACTTTCTGAAGCGGAGGGACACAGTGGGAGGTGCAATCAAACGGCGTGATGCGGCAGCATATCGAAAGTAAAGAGAATGAGGAAATAGAAAACTGCGGCTCCACATCTTTTTCAGTCTACACTCGGAGCTACACGCGTTTATTTTAATAATTAGAGCCAAACTGACTCATTTATTCTCCTTTTACTTGAAAAACTCTTTTCCACCATGTCGAAGGTCACTGCTTTGAAAATAAGTCCCGCGAATCTGACTCAGGTAAGTTCAATCACACCTGAAAACTTTTCTGCAGAGTGAGTGACAGGAGCTTTCTGTAAAGGTGTGGTGTTGAAAATACAGGAGTGCACGGAGTTTTTGGTGTTTAAAGGAGACATTTATGTGGAAAATAGTCTGCCACACTAGTTTGAAGAAAAGGAAAGTCCCCGAAAGAGGAAAACGAAAGTAAATGTAATCATGAGTCAGCGTTTAAAACATTCACACATTTTTATTCTTCTATTGTCTTGAACAGATGCAGAACTTCCAACAGTCGCTGTTTCAGGAGGTTTGTCAAATTATAATTGATATTTATTTTATTTTTTAAATTACTTTAAAGGCACTTTTATTGTGAAAAATGATATATATTATCTATTTTTGTTCTCTGAACTTGTGTTTTCTGTATTTTTCAGGCACAGACTCTGTTCTCCAGCAGTCTTCCTCAGAAGATTATGCAGCTGGATGCTCTGCTCAGGGTCAGAAAGTTTCCTACATTTACACACATGCAAAATCACAACAATAACAATGATAATAAGGACCCCCCCCAACCAGTCTCTAGAGATCATGCAACAACACACACAGTCCCTCAAGGACAAAAAAGTAACTTCATAACTCATCCATTTATGTATAACACTGCTTTTCTGTTTAAAGTGAAAAAAAACCCGATATTGTAAACATAATTAATGTATAGAGCCAATATTTCTACCACTAAAAAAATTGAGAAACTGGATTTTGGATTCTGGAAGTTGGATTTTATTTATTCATTTATTCATTATTTTTGGAGTTTGAGATAAGCCAAAAAAAGAGAAGTCAAAATTTCAACTTTTTATCTCAAAATTTTGTCATTTTATCTCTGAATTTTGACTTAATCATCTCAAATTTTTGACTATTTATCTCATAATTTTGACTTCATCTATGAATTTTGACCATTATTCTCAAAATTTGGACTCATAATATCAAATTTTGACTTTTTTTATCTTAAAGGTTTGATTTTTTTTTCATCTCAGAAGTTTTACATTTTTCTGATATTTACTTAGAAATTGAAATTACGACTTTATCCTGAAATATCTACTTTGCATCTCCAAATTTTGACTTAATAGGCCAAAAATATCTCAGCAAGTTGATATTTTTAATTTTCAAACCCACCTCTGTAAGTAAGTTAATGCCTCATCACATGCTTAAATAAAAAGAAATGTATATATGTTTTGCTCCTGCAAAAATATGAACAATGCCTCAAAATCTTAGTGAAATTTTATTTTAGATTTTGAGGACATTGAAATATTCAGCTGACACTAAAAAAATCCAGTTTTATAGACAGAATGAAGAAAAGATGGAAGCTACCGTTTATTTGCAGGTTGTTTGTAAAGGTGCTTATCCACTCCAAGGAGATTTTATAAAATCCCCTGGACATAATTTTACTGCCAAAAAGGAGGAAATATTCGGGTAGAAGAGGACACATGGTCACCTGAAACTATAACAATAACAGAGGGTTTACCTTGTTATTGTGGTGAATAACCTGCACTTTTAACGCTTCATTTTACTAATGTTTGTTTTCAGGATGAAACCTTCAACGTCTCAGACTTGTCCACCCTCCGGGCTCCGCTGGAAATCCCCATCCCAGACCCCCCCAGCCCCGAGGACGAGGTGAGACCTGCTCCATCCGTCTCTCTGTTACCCCACTTCTGTTCTGTGCTTGTTATAAAAAATGTAAAATGTGCACATTTCTTTTGGAGGACATGGAGACGGACAAGAATGACGGTGAAGAGAAGAAAAAGAAGAAAGGTAAAAACAGAAAGCTGGCTCTTTGGTTGAGCTCAGGATTGTAGAGTATAAAACGTCTCCTTCAAAATAATTAATCTAGTTTTCTGACACATTTGTGGTCAAAGAAATATTCATAATATTAATACCAACAGTTTTGCATGTGACACCCTCCTAAGTTTCTTTTGTTCGTCCTCCAGCTCCAAAGTGCGGCTTTATCCCAGGGAATGAGAAGATCTTGGCGATTATCGAGAGAGTGAAACCAGAAATCGTGGCTTTAAGAGAGACAATCATTCTGGTAAGTTTATCTCTCTCATGACAAAACAACTTGTCAAAGATTTTTCCTCACTACAAGTGACACAAACATGTTACTTTCTTTGCTTTAACTATGTTTTACTGCTGTGTTTTAGGTCTCCAGCTGGATTCAGCACCTCATCCCAAAAATAGAAGACGGAAACGACTTCGGAGTCGCAATCCAGGTGCGTTTCTGTGTCTGTGATTGAGGTTCAATTCTGTCAGTGTTTTTTTTTTTTTGTTTTGATCCTAAAGCAAGGTTTGGATTTGTTTACAGGAAAAAATCTTGGAGAGAATCACAGCTGTGAGGACAAAAGTTGACGCTTACCAAACTAACATCAACAAGTAAGACGAAGAAAACAGCTGCAGTTTGTGTCTCATTTATTGTTTTTTTTGGTGCAAAATGTTTTTTTTTTGTGGTTGGATTATTGATGTTGAAGACTTCTGTTGTATTTTCCAGGTACTTCACTGAGAGAGGAGATGCTGTTGCAAAGGCCTCCAAAGAAACTCATGTTGTAAGTGTCACAGTGAAAGTTTAAAGATATTAACTTTTTTACTTTATTAGTGCATAAGGGTCAATGATGTGAAGCCTGCTTTTGCTGTCAAACTGAGTTTTCCTGTTGAAAAACAAATTTAAACTACAGAAAAAGACAATATGTTTGTTTTAAACCTTTCTCATATGCAAAATCCACTTTAACTTTTCTGAACATTTTAGTTTTTGGTCATTTTTCTGTTCAGAAGTGTCAAAACATTATGTGGGGCGATTGTCCAGTCTCAACTTTTGTTTGGATAATCGGCTTAAAATCACTTTTAATCAATTTAAGTATATCCATTTCCCCTATTTGGCATCATTTCTAACAAGTTTTGCATTAACAGACAAAATCATGAAGCATTTGGACTTATATTTCCATCAAAATATACAAACGAATGTTGACTGAAAAGAAAAGAAAACACAATTTTAGGACTTTTATTTTGAAACTACATCAAGGACTCAGTGTATTTCATCAACCAGACACATCTGAGGAACCCGATAAAACACTTAAGAGGTTACTAAGTCTTTTTTATATTTGCAAATAAATCTGTATTCTAACTACTGTAATGTACAACCCACTAAAACTTTGAAAAATAAGTTCTATCTGAAAATCTAAAAGCCTGTCCTTCTTAATCTGTGTGTGTAATTACTGATACTTGTTGAACTATTCCTAAGTTACAGAAATATATTAATTTAGGGATAAATTACGGTCGCCCAAATGACTTTTTTTCAAGGCTGTTGCCTTAATTCAACTTTAAAAACACTTAAATCTCTTAACTTGATTTTCCAAATGTTTGAACAAAAGCCAAATATATATCCTTATTATTAACATTTGAAAAATGGCCTATTCAAAAGTCTTATCCGTCAATAACTCATTAGGTCCTTTCTCAATGTTTTAGCTCTTTTCTTCTTTGATAACCAATCAAAAACAAGAGAGAAACTTTATGTTCCAGATTTTTTGGGCAAACTGATAATGTGAGTTTTTCCAGGACAGAAAAATGTTTATATGTGTCAATGACAAAAAGAGGGTCTAAAAACGTATTTTTTTTAAAGTTCTTTGAAAATGGATAAAAACATATTTCTGAGAGAAGAATTATATTTTCTAACAGATTTCAGTAGTTGACCAACATTTCAAAGTTTTTAGGTTCATTATTTTTTAGTATTTTTAATTTGAGCACCCAAAAATATCAGGTGGTGCAACCAAATATATGAAAATATATTTATATGTTCCTGTTATTTTTTCTGTGTGAAATTATTGGCAAGTATCTCTCAAGTGTCTGTAGTGACTCATACATTTTCATTTTGTGTGTTTCATTTCTTTTATTTGTGAATAAGATAAATAATTTGATGTTAAAATAACATTTCACATTATTACATTGGTTGTACCACCTGACATGGAAATTGTTCCAGTCACCAATGAAGTGAAAAAAACTTTTTTATCAGTATTTCAGAGAAATCTACAAACTTTTCCACTTGGTCACAAATGTATACATAAAACAATGCCACTGTATTTTTAATTTCCATTTACAATAACTGACAATCAATTTTTAGAGTTTAATTACTGTGGATACTTGTCAGGACGGTTGCACCACCTGACATTTTGGGGGTTTGAGGAACCAAAACACAAAAAAACATGTTATATTTTAATAGTTTAAAGATGTGTTCAAATAACACAGGTTTCATAGAATAAAGAAATACATGTGATGAAATACTCAATTCATGATGGAAGGAAATATTGCACTCAGACACAAAAAAGGGGACGTCACGTCATTGACCCATTAGTAGACACTTGGTTTGCCTTTACTACAAAAGTATTTGTGGTTGAAGTAACCACAGAGATTTTTGTTCTGTTTCTTTATTAAGAGCATTTATCTCTCTTTAACTNTTTTTTCCAAACTGTGATTCTCATTTATTTGTAAAGAACAAAAAAAAAGCACATTTATCTGATGTGACTCATGGTACAAAAATATTATCCTCACTCAACAATGAGAAGGAATGATTGAAAATAAATCAAACTAAAGAGCACAAAAGGAAAAAGGTTTGTATCCACAACACAAAATGGTATCCTCTCTCATGCAGGTTGGTTTTCATACTTCAGGGCCTTCTCCTCCAGGTATAAGCTGCAGAAGGAAAAGTTTATGAATATTAAACACACACTGAGAGAAAATACAGTTATATAATCTATAAAAAATCATTCATCCCAACTGCAATCACAGCCCTCAACAGCAAAGGTTTTCCCATAACCCAGTAGTATGTGTATTTTTATTTTTATTTTTAATTTTAACTATGTGTATTTTTTACTCAGGTCTTTTAAAGTTCTTGTTATGTATGTGTGTACAAGTGTGATGGTGAATGTGTGTCTTTGATGCAACTGAGGCCTGTCAAAAGATGAATTTCTGTCACCTTCTTTGTGTCAGACAATAAACTTCTATTCTATAAAAGCAGCGTGTGGGATATTTACGCACCATGGTGATGTTGTTACCGTTGAGGAGAATCTGGTCCAGTTTGGTTATTCTCCTCCCCTCTGGTGTGATTTCACTGAAACACAAACACAACAGTGAGTTCATTCAAAAAAAGGAGAAATTCTCTGTTTTAGTGTAAAAACACAAGAAAAACTTACAACTCTGTCACATCCTCCAGGACCATGTCTGAAAAACTGAGTTAAGGACAAACACCTGGACATAATTCAGGTCACACAGCACAGACATTTAATAAATTAAAAACCACAGATGTGGGTTTAATTCTTTAGTTTTCTCGTAGTCTCAAAAGGATACTGACAAAGTCGTCAAATCCCAGCAAAGTGCCGACGATTTCTTTGTCAGTTTTCATGACGATGTGAATTCTGGAGCCGATACATTTGTCCACAAGCTCTGAGAAGAGAAAAACACAAGAATAATATTAATGAGAATGATCTTTACAAACTTTGAGTGATATTAAACACATTAGAGGTGATTATTAAAAATGAAAACAGAAGAAAACAAGTTGAAAAAGAGAGTCTTCTGTTTACCTTTCAAACACATTTTAAATAAAGTATCAAGTATTTCACAACACTTTATTTATTGCATTTGACAAGTATCACATTTCACAAATATAAAAACTTAAACTTAATCAGCCTATAAGGATGAAAACTAAATAAACAAACCAGCGTTAAAAAAAAAAAGGTTGACATCAATTGAAACTGGAAAATTACAGAAAATGCAATTAAATACAAACTTATTTAAAAAATAAAGCAGTTTTTATCATTAAGGAAAACTTCTATTTGTTGACTGATGAAGCATTCAAAGATATTTTAATCCTAAACTTCCAAACTTTAACTGGTTCCACATTAAAAACGTTAAATATGGCAGTTTAGGCTGTAAATAAGACAAAACTTTAAATTTAAAAATGATAGTTAATGATCTGTAACTGAATATAAATGTAAGAATTGATTTGACATATCGATAAAATCAATTCTTACATTTATATCCATTTTATAATTATGGTTCGATTACAAATGCATTTTACAGGATTTATTACTTTATATAAAATTAATAAATTATCTCTAAAAATACTTTATTTCTAAATTTACCTGTTTTTACTGATATCACATGTTTGCACCTGAACACATGATAACAGCGTTTAAAGGTGAAGAAAACATCAGTTTTACCCAAAATACGTTTCGAGAATCAACATTAAATGTTAATTTAAATACAAAATAAGATTTTTAGAACCAATATTTGTGATTTTAGATCATTTACAAACCGAGTGGAAGAAGCTGTGAAGGGTTTGTTGCTGGAGTCGCCGCCATCTTCATTCAATGATCCACACAGACAGAAGCAATCGATAAAATAAAGATGAGAAGCCAGACCAAAGTAATCAAACATGAAACTGCAGCCACGGCAGTGAAAAAAAAAAAGTTAAAATCTTTGACCGTGAAATTTATATATTTAACAGTCATTTTTTCCAGGATCAAACTGTTTGTTTTAATTCGTTTCCACAGGACGGAGCTTTTTTTTTTTTTTTTTTTTTTTTTTTAATAATGACGTCACTCTTTCACGGTTACAAAGAGGTTTGAGTTTGGGTTGAGATAGTTACCTGCTACAATATAACTTGTCAAAATAGGTCAATGACGTGACGTCCCCTTTTTTTGTGTCCTAGTGCAATATTTCCTTCCATCATGAATTGAGTATTTCATCACATGTATTTCTTTATTCTATGAAACCTGTGTTATTTGAACACATCTTTAAACTATTCAAATATAACATGTTTTTTTGTGTTTTGGTTCCTCAAACCCCCAAAATGTCAGGTGGTGCAACCGTCCTGACAAGTATCCACAGTAATTAAACTCTAAAAATTGAATGTCAGTTTTGTAAATTGAAATTAAAAATACAGTGGCATTATTTCATGCTTGAACCTTTTAAAATTATTATTATTATTATTATTATTATTATTATTATTATTATTATTATTATTATAAAGGGAAAGTTTACTCAAAAAATACAAAAACTGTTGGATGTATACTGCAACTTAATTGTGACTCAGCATTTCTTAATTCCAACTTTAAATTACTTTTTATTTTATCTTTAGGGCAAATATAAATTATTATTATTATTATTATTATTATTATTATTATTATTATTATTATTATTATAAAGGGAAAGTTTACTCAAAAAATACAAAAACTGTTGGATGTATACTGCAACTTAATTGTGACTCAGCATTTCTTAATTCCAACTTTAAATTACTTTTTATTTTATCTTTAGGGCAAATATAAATTATTATTATTATTATTATTATTATTATTATTATTATTATTATTATTATTATAAAGGGAAAGTTTACTCAAAAAATACAAAAANCAAAGCAGCAAAAAAAGGGTAAAAAGTGACCAAAATGCAGCAAAAATTACCATGCAAGATTTTGGAGGAGGCTTTAAATAATTCAGAAAATGACGAAAATGGTGGAAAAAAGTGACGAAAAACAGTGGAAAGAGGAAGTCAACAAAAATGGCAAGAAAGTTAGGATCAATCTTGGAAAATTGTCAGTTTGTTGTAAAAAAAGATGAACCAAAAGTGACAAAAAAAGTGAAACTTGACAAAAATGGGCATAAAGCAACAAAAATTTTAGAGGAAACTTAGAAAAATTCAGAAAAGTAGCAAAAATTGTGAAAAAGTGATAAAAAATAATGAAAATAGGAAAAAATATGTCAAACCATTGGTCAAATTGATCAATTAGTGCATCATTAATTCAGTGCAACGTCCACCCAGCCGTCAGGGAGTCGCCCTGCACGGGTTTGGCTTGGAGCTGTGTGTGTGTGTGTGTGTGTGTGTGTGTGTGTGTGTGTGTGTGTGTGTGTGCATGTGTGATATTTGTGTGTGTGTGTGTGTGTGATTCAGGACCAGCAGGTTTGAGTTTGAGCCGTGTGTCAGAGCTACAATGACGACTGAGCCTTAAGATCAGAGGAAACATAATGAGGTCAAAGATGAGCTTAAAATAGTTCATCACAAAGAAGAAGAAGAAGAAGAGACTGAACTCACACGAGGCGTCAGAATCAAGCTGAACAGGTTCTGACTTTAATCTGGGAATTTGAAAATCTGACGTGTAAACGTTGGATTTGTTGGACCAAACTGTTTTACATTCATGTACGATGCTGTTCAGTGGTTTAGAGCGTAAACGCTTGTAGAAAACAAATATAAAGGGAAAAGTTAAAAAGAAATCTGGAGACAATTGAGGGCGAAGTAAAGAAAGACAAATCCTCTTTGTGATCTCCTGTTTGCTCATTTTTGTTCTTCTTTCAACACCACCTTTCATTCCTCACCTGTCCAAGCTTCCTGCAATTTTGTTTTTGTCTTTGAGCTTCTTTGGTTCGAAAAGTTGCTTTACCTCTGTTGCCAGGAGGGTTTGATGCCTAAAATTTAAATCTAAACAAGAGTTTGTCTTATTTTTATTAGAAAAAGTCTTTCCAGTCTTGATATGAGCCATATTTACCAGCCCAGACCTGAAAAATGTCCTCTCTTTATTTAAGTAACGTATGTATGTTTATGGGTGTGTCTGAAAAGTTTTTTTTTTTCCTCTCCTTAAGTTATTACCACAATCGGTGCTTTCTTGCTCCGTTTTCCATTTTGTTCCGCCCCAACTAAAGATGGCTCTATGGGGCTAACAACGATCCACAAAAGATTCATAAAAATATTAAAACACGCCAAACAATATAAAAAGGGGATTTGTTAAGAAAAGCACCAGGAGCATTTCATTTGAGGACTGCTTCCCTGCTGCCTCTCAGGTTTTGTTTTGTGGTTTTGTTGCACTTTATTCCTGTTGTTTTTCTTAACAAATCCCTTTTTGTATTGTTTGGCGTGTTTTAATATTTGTATGTGAATCTTTTGTGGATTGTTGTTCGCCCCATAGGGTCATCTTTAGTTGGGGCGTAACAATTCACAGAACAAAATGTAATGGCAAAACTTCTTTTTTTTTCTTTAACTCATGATGACTCTGTCTGTCTGATGCTGATTTGTTTGTTTGTTGTATACTTGTTATAACAAAAAATAAGTATAAAAAAGTCTTCTTTTGAGTTATTCAAAGACAAAATTGCCGCCTGAATTGCTTGAAACAAGGAAAAAAAATCTGCCACTGGGGTAAGAATAAGTTCATTTTACCAAGATATTATTCTAATTTCTTTTTTTTTTTTTTTCCCTTTTTTCCCTTTTTTCTCTTTTTTCCTTTTTTTCTTTTTCTTTTTCCCTTTTTCCCTTTTTTTCTCTTTTTTTCCTTTTTTCTTTTTCTTTTTTTCCCTTTTTCCCCTTTTTTTGTCGTTTTCTTTTTCCTTTTTTTCCCTTTTTTTCTCTTTTTTCCTTTTTCTTTTTCCTTTTTTTTCCTTTTTTCTCTTTTTTTTTCCTTTTTTTTCCCTTTTTTTCTCTTTTCCCCCCCTTTTTTCCCCTTATATTATTCTAATTTCAAAACACCTGACAAGCCAACTTTTCATACCCCATTGAGATTTATTTTTTAGTCATTACAAGCAATTCACACGTCATTTATGTCTTTAAATATCTTAAAATAAGACATTTTTCCGGGCTTGTCTGTTGAATGTGGCTCATATCAAGTAGAAAAAAAAACAATTTCGACTAAATATTAGACAAAAACTTGCTTAGATTTCAGTTTTTGAAGTGTTGACAGTGAGAGATATAAGACTGTTGGGATCATAATCAATCAATCAATCAATCAATCTTTATTTATATAGCGCCAAATCATAACAAACATTATCGCAAGACCCTTTACAAAACATCAGCAGGTTGATATCTGTTAAAGTTTATTTATTTTATTTTTTTCTTCTTATTAACAGAGACTCAACATCAAGACAAGATAAAGAATCTTATCTCATCTTGATCCACCATGAGTTCAGCACTTTGCAGCAGCTTTTAGCAAGTTAACATGACAAAGCTTTCTTTAACGGGCAGAAACCTCTGACAGAACCAGACTCATGTTAGAGCTGTTATTCTCATGATCTGATTCTCTGTTCTTTTCCTCTCTCAGGTGGAGTTTTCCTACCCTCCGCTGATGCCCGATGAGGGACACGACAGTAATTTGCTACCTGAGGAGTGGAAGTATCTTCCTTTCCTCGCTCTTCCAGACGGAGCACACAACTACCAGGAAGGTACGAAAGGTTAAGGATGTGGGTTTGGTTTTAAACAAGAGCTTCACAAGAGGAAACATCGAGACAAAAATGATAAAAGTGGGAGTGTTTCATTTGTTATGGAGCATTATGACACATTTAGGTCATTATTTCTTTAAGTTACAAAAAAGAGCCGTCAGAATTATTAATCGCTCACATTACAAAGAACCAACGAACGCTTTGTTCATCAATTTAAAAACCCTTAAATTTTATGATCTAGTTGAATTTAAAATTGCACAAATAATGTATAAAGCACACAATAATTTACTTTGCAGCAGTTTTCAGAGGCTGTTCGAAACCAGAGAGAGTCAGTATTATTTGAGGGGACAAGGTGTTTTAAAAAAATATTGCTTTATCATTTCATTCTTGTATCACATTTGACACACTGGGCACTTTTGTGAACTATTTTATCTATTTATTCAAGTTTTTTTTTATATAAACAAGCATTTACTTTATGCAGAAAAGTAAATATTTTGATGTTATTGTGGCTGCATCTTCTTGAAAATCAAGCAGTGACTTTCCTGAAAATATGTGAGCGGATGATTTCATTTTGTAAAAGACCGAAACTAAACTTCAGCTGACTTTAGTGATGTGACAATCCTCAAGGAAAAAAATATTTTTAAAGGGTTTTTAAAGAAATTATTTATCATTTTAATGAGACAGAAGGTGTTTTTAAAAAAAATGAAGACAAGAACTAATATCAAGCAGAGGTGTGTTTCTGTTAAAGGTGTAAACTTATGGAATAGTTGTGACAGTGAATTAAAAATGTGTAATTCACTTTCTTCATTTAAAGACATGTTTAAAACCAAAGTAATAAGAAAATATGTAAATCAAATGTGAAGAAAACAACAACAAAATATTGGAACTTGGGTTGTGTTTGGTTGTAATATTGTTAAGGATTTCATTAGATTATTTTTACTACTATAATATGTTTTGAAAATGTTTATCTTTTCTCCATTAAGAAAACTTATGGTGTTACTCAGACCATGTAATTAAGTTGATTAAGTTTATTTCTACATTTATTTGTTTAATTTAATTTAATTTTTTGCAAAATGGGTCGGCAAAATAAGCATAAGCTTCAGCCTACACCCTTTAATTAGCTTCAACCATTATGTGATATTTGGATCTATGATGTATTTGTTGTGCCTGGTCTTTAAATGCTAATCGAATAAATTGAATTGAATTATTTCTTCAGAAAAAAATTGACACAGATGAATTTTTGGTCTTTCAGAGAGCAGCAGGCGTCAGGTACAGGTTCAGAAATATTCTCCAGGCTGCAGACGGAGCAGTGACAGTGACTTTCCTGTCACACCATCCCTGCGCTGTGTTGTGTCTGCAGTCATGTGACGCCGCGGTTCACCGCTGCCGCTCAGAGCGTCCTGGGAAAGCAAACAGGGAGGAACTCAGCCAAAGTTCACCTCCAGAGTTTTCTAGTTTTCTCTGTGTCTAACTGAACGAGGAGGAAATCATTTAACCTGAGACTTTTTCCACATCTTTCCTCTCAGTGTTTCATTCCCAGACTCTGAAACATCTGTGAAGTTTTCAGCTCGTCCCTGATGTGCGTTTTAAAACCTTTGTGTCCTGTGTTTGTGCTGCTCCTTTAGTGTGTTACAGACTTTTAGCTGATTAAAAACATTAATGTGAGCGTCTCTCTCTGCACTGCGGCTCATAAAAGCAGCGCTCACACTGATATGACTCTACAGCGAGCTTATTGTCCTCTGCTGTAAACATTAACAGAACCATGAGACCGACCAGTGTTTACCACACACACACACACACACGAGACTGAAACACACTTTCAGCTGCCATTGTTACACTTTACATTTGTTTTGACTCCTTTAAAATCACCTACCACCATCAATGACTTAGAAAGTCTTTTTGTGTGTCACTGTTGCTGCAGATGTTATTCTGCAGTATCCTCATTTTGAATGGATAGGTAAAAACGCAAACTGCTCAGTCATTTTTTGCAATTATGTAACGTCAAGAGAAACATTTTAAATATGAGAATCTGTACGAAACCTGCCTCTGATAAGTGTCTAAAGATCAGAAACGCTTGGAGGTCACATTTTTTTGTTTGGAGCGCCTTTACTTTTGATCACAGCATGAATTCACTGTGGCATTGTTTCGATAAGCTTCTGCAATGTCAAAAGATTTATTTCCATCCAGTGTTGCATTAATGTTTCACCACACTGCAAAAACTGAAATCTAAGCAAGTCATTACGTCTTATTTATAGTAAAATTTGTCTTACTTTTCTTCATTTGAGCCACATTTACTAGACAAGGTCATAAAAATGTCTCATTTCAAGGTTCTAAAGACAAAAATGAGGCATCAATTGCTTGTAACAAGTAAAAAAAATCTGCCAATGGGATAAGATAAAAGATTCTTGTTTTAAGACATCCTTCTAATTTCAAGAAACTTCCCGGGTGAATTCGTCTTATCCCATTGGCAGATTTTTTTGACTTGTTACAAACAATTTACACCTCATTTTTGTCTTAAAAAACTTGAAATAAGACATTTTTATGACCTGGTCTGGTGAATGTGGCTCAAATTAAGAACAATAAGACAATTTTTATTACAAATAAGACAAAAGCCTCGTTTCCACCAAGCGGATCAGTTCGGTTCGTCTCGGTACGGCATTTTGTGGCGTTTCCATAGACTAAAACCGGGACGGGTCCCCTAATAAGCGACCCGTACCGCTCCACTTTTCAGTACCCTTCCGTTGGGGTGCCAAGCCGCTCCAAACCGGCCCCAGGGGTGGGGCTATAATCACTGCAGTACGTTGATTGGTCAAAAGATCGGTAACAGTAGGCACTAGGTATCACTTCACCTGCCTCTCTTCTTACCCTGATGCGCCCATCACTCTGGAACAGGGTAAATCTGGACTCATCAGACCACATGACCTTCTTCCATTGCTCCAGAGTCCAATCTTTATGCTCCATAACAAACTGAAGACTTTTTTTCCGGTTAGCCTCACTGATTAGTGGTTTTCTTAAAGCTACACAGCTGTTCAATCCCCTGAGTTCCCTTTGCATTGTGCGTGTGGAAAAGTTCTTACTATCCACCCCAAAGTGGTGTGTGTGTGTGTTCAGAAGAAGCAGGTTAAAAGAGTTTTTCTAGTAGAAACGTTGATGTGAATGTAGTTTCAGCTCTTTAAAGAAAAGTTTAAGGCTGTTTTCTGGCATCCTGCAGCCGAGGCTTCAGTCCAGATGATCTTCAGCTGCCAAGTCTGGACCCCCCCAACACACACACACACACACACACACACACACACAGACACACACACACACACACACAGACACACACACACACACACACACACACACACACACACACTCACTCTCTTTAATCTCTGACGTCCAGAGTCTAACTTTAGTGAGATCGTGTTATAAAATGCTCACAGTCCGGTTTCAGGAGGAATTAAAGTTGATGGTTTCTGTTCCTGCTTTTATTTCCCTGTTCAGGTGAATTTATCTTTACTGAGAAACTTTTACCTGCTTCACTTTTTTTGGCTGCGATTATTATTTCCTTTATTGCAAAAGCGATTTTTAATGCGATAATTTCTAGTTTCCCATCTTCTCTGTTTTTAAACAAACTCATTGTAGAACATGAACAGTTACATTAATTACAGCAGAACAACAACAACAACCCACTACCACTACAACTGGGACTGATTTTTAAAGATTTTACTCATTTTTCACTTCTTTTTTGCCGATTTGGAACGCTTTCTTTTAAAACCATATAACTATTTTCCAGGTTCACTCCCAATTTTCTTGCCAAATTTGATGTTTTTGCCCATTTTTGACTCTATTTCACTACTTGTTGACGTTTTTTTGCATCAAAATGACTATTTTCCAAGTTCAATCTCAATTTTCTTGTCATTTTTGTGGACTTTGACTAATTTTACCACTTTCCACTGTTTTTTCATGGCTTTTCCCACCACTTTTGCTACTTAACTAATTTTTCTAAGGAACCTCCGAGGTTTTCTTGCTAATTTTTGTTGCTTTATGGCCATTTTAGTCACTTTTCACTTCTTTTTTGCCACTTTTAGACCTTTTTTTTTTTTACACATTCTCACTATTTTCCAGGTTCACTCCCAATTTTTGATGTTTTTACCCATTTTTGACACTTTCCACTCTTTTTATCAGCACTTTCAGACCATTTTTTTTTGCAACAAACCGACTATTTTCCAAGTTCATTCCCATCTTTCTTGCCATTCTCATTGACTTTGGCCATTTTTACCACTTTGCACTGTTTTTCGTCACTTTTCCCACCATTTTTTAACTACTTTCTGAATTTTTCTAAGTTTTCTCCAAAAGTTTCCTGCTAATTTTTGCTGCTTTTTGGCCATTTTAGTCACTTTTCACTCTTTTTTTGCCAATTTGGAACGCTTTTTTTAAAAACCATATCACTATTTCCCAGGTTCACTCCCAATTTTCTTGCCAAATTTGATGTTTTTGCCCATTTTTGACTCTTTTTCACCACTTGTTGACGTTTTTTTTTGCATCAAAATGACTATTTTCCAATTTCAATCCCATCTCTCTTGCCAACCTCATTGACTTTGGCCATTTTTACCACTTTTCACTGTTCTTCGTCACTTTTCCCACCACTTTTTAACTACTCTCTGAATTTTTCTAAGTTTCCTCCAGAAGTTTCCTGCTAATTTTTGCTGCTTTTTGGTCATTTTAGTCACTTTTCACTCTTTTTTGCCACTTTTACACCAATTTTTGCTAGTATTTCCAGGTTTTATCCCAATTCAAATGCAAGTTTTCATTGCTTTTTTTGGCAGCTTTTACCATCTTAACCAAGTTTTATTGCTTCTTTTTACTATACTTCTTCATCTTTAGTGACTGTGTCATTATGACGGGTTTTCATCTCCAAAGTCATAAAATGGTTTCAGTAAAAGCCATAAAAGGTTTGAAAGTTTGGAAATGGAATAATGGAAACCCATTTTTGCTATTTTCTCACTATTTTTTAAAGTTTTCTCCCACTTTTTAACCATTTTTGCTTTTTTTGGACCATTTTTTTTCCAGTTTTCCAAGTTTTCTACCAATTTTCACCCATTTTGTTGTATTTTGATCTTTTTTGCTACTTTCTGTCCATTTTCCAAGTATTCTCCCAATTTTCACCCATTTTTGCTGCTTTTGACCATTTTTTCTACTTTCTGTCCATTTTCCAATTTTTTAAACAGTTTTCACCTTTTTTTGTTATTTTTTCACCATTTTTGCTAGTTTCTGTCCATTTCCAAGTATTCTCCCAATTTTCACCCATTTTTGCTGCTTTTTGACCATTTTTCTACTTTCTGTCTATTTTCCAAGTTTTCTCCCAATTTTCACCCATTTTTGTTATTATTTGACCATTTTTCTACTTTCTGTCCATTTTCCAAGTTTTCTACCAATTTTCACCCATTTTGTTGTATTTTGACCATTTTTTCTACTTTTTGTCTATTTTCCAAGTATTCTCCCAATTTTCACCCATTTTGTTGCTTTTTGACCATTTTTGCTACTTTTTGAGTATTTCCAGGTTTTATCCCAATTCAAATGCAAGTTTTCATTGCTTTTTCTGGCAGTCTTTACCATCTTAACCAAGTTTTATTGCTACTTTTTGCTGTTTTTGCCTCTTTTAACCACTTGTATAGTTTCTTTTGTAAAGGTAGTTTTTTCATAGTTTGTCTCTTTGGTTGAGTAACTTTGGTGTAGAACAGAAAACATCTGCTGCAAAAACTGAATCTGATATTTGGACACATTTCAGGTTATAGAATATTGCAGCAGGACATATTGTGATGTAATCTGTTTTGTGATTAATTGCCCAGCCCTATAAAAGTAGATGAGAGTATAAAAGAAGAAGACGATGTGAGAAATAAACTCCTTAACCTCTCGTTTGCACTGAGATGCAGAGAATCCTTTAAGTCTGACTCCTCCTCTTGTACATTTTTTGGGTTTAACATAAAAACTAAAGCAGTTTGAGGATGAAGTGATGTGTAAAAGGACGAGTGAATGAACAGGTTTGAGCAGCTTTTGTATTGAGTCCAGTTTAACCAGTTATTCCATGAACAGGCTGCAGCTTTGAAGCGTTTCTCTGCTGAATGATAATAACCTCTGGAAACGTCTCCTCAGCAGCTCTGTTTCTTTTTCTCTCTCTTATGTAACGCTCTCCTCTCTGAACCCTGTGTTTCTCACTGTCAGGTGAACGCAGCGATGCAGCAGCTGAAGATTAACCTGCTCAGGTTTAACTGCGTCTCTCAGACTCACAGAGAAAAAAATGTTTCTGTGCATTAATCTGATGAATCTCCCTGTTTTTTTACAGACACTGTTTATTTCCACCTGCCGCCGTTTAACGGAGACATGAAGTGTGTCTATGGAGTCTCCTGCTATCGCCAAATAGAAGCAAAGGTCAGACATTTCACTTCTTCTTCTAGATTCTTTGAATTGGATAAAAAAAAAGCCCCATTAAAGGGATAATTCACTTTTTTTTTGCATACAATACAGCTCCTTGTTGGAGTTCCTTCAGCAAAGTGAAACTTTCTGCTGCAGAAAAGGTCAAAAGTGTCAAAGTGTTAGAGCTGGAGCTGAGTTTTCAGAAATTCATGAGCGTTAATGGGAGTTTATTTGCATACATATAAAACATGTTGGATTGTAAAAGCAGACATGCATGCAACCATGTCTAAAGCAATGTTTTTAAACAACACCGTAGATGAAGAAAGAAGCTGGGAATTCATCTGAAATTTTCTCTCACTGTTATGAATATAGACGTGTGTGAAATCAGCAAACAAACAAACATGCATGAAACAACATTTATAAATGACACTTATCAGTTTTAAAACTGGAATTGATTCTTTCACAGAGCAACAAAAATCTATTTCTGGTGAAAAATAAAAGAAGACTCAGGTATTTACAGTCGCCCACACATGTTCCCTGTGACCCCTTGACATCTGAAAAAATCCCAAATTAGATTAAAAAATGTCAAAATATTTTGTTCAGCTTTTCTTCAGGCTGTGCTTTAAACTTCATCATCTTTAGTGGCTGTGTCATTATGACGGGTTTTCAGTAAAAGCCATAAAAGGTAAAAAACCAGAGTTACCAAGGGGTGAAACATTTCCTGTGAATTTCAGGGAAGTTTCATGAAAATTTTTACAGAATCTTTTGCTCAGAAATGTTGAAAATTTTCAGGGTTTTGTAACCAACAACTACATTGGATTTTCTAAAACTTCCCCAATTTTTCAGTGGAATTGAAAAATTCTGGGAATTTTCCAATTTGGGAACTGGAATAATGGAAACCCATTTTTGCTATTTTCTCACTATTTTTAAATTTTTTTCCCAATTTTCACCCACTTTTGTTATTTTTTGACCATTTTTGCTACTTTCTGTCCATTTTCCAAGTTTTCTACCAGTTTTCACCCATTATTGCTGCGTTTTGACCATTTTTTCTACTTCTTGTCTATTTTCAACGTTTTCTCCCAATTTTTACCCATTTTGTTCCTTTTTTTTTAACCATTTTTGCTATTTTCTCACTATTTTTTAAAGTTTTTTCCCAATTTTCACCCATTTTCGTTATTTTTTGACCATTTTTGCTACTTTCTGTCCATTTTCCAAGTTTTCTCCCAATTTTCACCAATTTTGTTCCTTTTTGACCATTTTTGCTACTTTCTGTCCATTTTCCAAGTTTTCTCCCAGTTTTCACCCATTTTGCTGCTTTTTGACCATTTTGTCACCTTAAACTTTTTTTTTCAATCTTTAATTTTGGTTTTTGCCACTTTTCACCACTTAGATTGTTTCTCTTACAAAAGCAGTTTTTAACTATTTGTCTCTTTGGTTGAATTACACTTGTGAAGAGCTGAAAATATCTACTGCAAAAACTGTTCCTGATATTCTGACAAATATGAGGTTAAAGAAACATTCACTGTCCGTGATTAGGATGTTGCAGGAGTTGATTTAATCTAATTTGCATTTAATTGTGCAGCCCTTCCTCAGACTGTGTCAGCCTCTATGACAGAGAATAAACAGAAGTAAAACCCACATTTTAAACGTGACTAGAAATGTTAGAAAAATGTGAGTAAACAACAGACTGTGGCTTTCACAGCCAGTTTTTAATGTCACGTTTCGCCTGAAGAGACTCGTCTCCTCTTTGTCTGACAGAGGAGACGTCAGACTAAACCAGTGTCTTGAAAAACAAAAGCTCCTGAAAACGTCGCCTCCTCCTTTTTCTTCTCCTTCTCCTCTTAATTTGATTGGATTTAATAACAGGAAGTAAAGTCTCAGCAGCCCCCGCTCTGATTTCTCCTGGATGACATCATCGTCTCATGAGCTCTGTAGCAGGGCGGTTAGTCACACGATGACCTCACTCTGTTTTTTATTTATTTATATATTTATTTCTGTTTCTGATCCCCCTGCAGGCCCTGAAGGTCCGACAGGCCGACGTCACCAGAGAAACGGTTCAGAAGAGCGTGTGCGTCCTCAGCCGAGTGGTGAGTCACTCACAGGATGATAAAACTGTTACCTTAAAAAAAAACAACAACCTGGGTTTGAGAGCTGGAGGTTTAAGAAGTTAAACTTTTATTCCTCTAATGATGAAAACTCGTTCCTGTGAGTCTCTGCTGAGGTGATAAGAGTGAAATAATCTCTTCTGTCCTCACAGGGATTTAAACAGTTTGAAAGAAAGACTGAGATTTAAGATTCACGGTTCCTGGAAAAAGTATTTTAGACACGTGATGAGACTTTAGAAAAGTTTTTCTTGACTGTTATCAGGTTTAAGCAGGTTAAAGAAAATTTCTGAGTCTCTTTTCTGTGCTGTTCTCATCATAATGCATTTAACCTTCCTGTTGTCTTCAAACCAGTTTGTCAGAACTTTGATTCTCTTTCAAAGAAATGCTTGGAAAGTTCCATGCTATGGTATTTGCATGTAAAATAAGTTATGCCTATTTTTTCTATAGGTTTATAGCATTTTCCTGCCATTAAAAAAATCTAAATGAGGTCAAAACAATCTCAGGACACCTGTCTGTGATAATACATCAGCATATGCACCTCTGATAATAACCTCAGTGCAAAAAAATCCTTCTTTTTCTTCCTTTTTTTCCCATGTTTATTGAATTTCTACATTTTTTAAACAGAACATGCATCACAATCATCCCTCACATGAAGCCAAACTCATTCAGACAAAGAAAATAAGACGTCAATAATATTAATTTTAGTAAATTAGCTTAAATGAACAAACGATTACCCTATTCAATCAGTGAGACGTTACTTATCAGCCAAAAAGGACACAAATTAATCCCAGATAATGATAAATTCTCTTTGTCTAACCCTGATTATAAATTATAGTTTCTCCAGTCAATCATTCTCATTTATTTTTTTTTCTACTTAAAAAAGCGGTCTATCATACCATACATTACAAAAGTAAGTGTTAGATTTATGTGAATATGTTGGAAATATCGTCACTAAAAAGGAGACATGAAAAAAAATGGGGGCAAATTTTCACCTGGTACTTTATTAGTAAGTAAGTAAGTAAATTTTATTTATTATAACACAAAGTGCTTCACAGAGAAAAAGATCAAAGAATCATAAAACATTAAAATCATGTTGAATAACAGTAAAAGAAACACACCATGACATAATTAAAACATCAGTCTAAGCAAGAGCCAAAAATCTTCTTTTTTATGATGAGTAGTTTTTATTATTTTTCTCAGTAAACAAACATAATCATACAGTAACATTCACATGACAAAGACCACATACAAACTAAAATAAGCACAATAAAATGATCATAGACATACGGGTCAATGACAAAAAGCGGGTCTATTATGTTTTTTAACAGATTTCAGTAGTTGACCAACATTTCAAAGTTTTTAGGTTCATTATTTTTTAGTATTTTTAATTTGAGCACCCAAAAATGTCAGGTGGAGCAACCAAATATATGAAAATATATTTATATGTTCCTGTTATTTTTTCTGTGTGAAATTATTGGCAAGTATCTCTCAAGTTTCTGTAGTGACTCATACATTTTCATTTTGTGTGTTTCATTTCTTTTATGTGTGAATAAGATAAATAATTTGATGTTAAAATAACATTTCACATTATTACATTGGTTGTACCACCTGACATGGAAATTGTCAGGTGGTACAACCTGACAATTTCCCACCAAAAGTGGTGGGAAAATTTGTTTTGTCTTGTTCTCATTGTTATAAGTTATTATTATTGTTGTTTATTATTGTTTTATTTGATGTTTTTAATGTCTGTGAAGCGTCTTTGAGTATTCAGAAAAGCGCTCTATAAATAAAATTTGTTATTATTATTATTATTATAAAATACATAAAATTTGTGCTGAAAAGCTTTATTAAATATTAGGACAACAAAAGCCTCCAAAGAAAAAGAGTCAGAATCAAGAGAAAGTGACTCTGACGTCTTTCTCCCTGCAGCCTCTCTACGGTCTTCTTCAGGCTAAACTGCAGCTCATCACTCACGCCTACTTCGAGGAAAAAGACTTTTCTCAGATCTCCATCTTAAAGGTGAGAGTGCGACACCTGTCACCTGTTAAAGCTTCACCTTCGCTGTCGTCGCCTCCTCTCACCGTCTGTCTCCTCCTTCCTCTTGTTTCTGCAGGAGCTGTACGAACACATGAACGGGTCCCTGAGGGGGTCGACTCTGGAGGGGTCACAGGTTTATCTGGGTGAGGAAAACTGTCTCTGCATGGGGACATTTTTAAATTTCTTCTTTTTGTGCCTCCACTGACGATTTTACTTCCATTTACAGCACAGAAATTAGGTTTGTTTTTGTTAAAATTTCCTCATTTATTGATTATTTGTTTGTGTTCTCTCTCTCAGGGTTATCACCAAGAGATTTAATTCTTCATTTCAGACACAAGGTAAGAAGCAGCAGATGTTACAAAACCATCACGTTATGATGAGTTCACTGACTTCAATTCAATTCAATTTATTCGATTAGCATTTAAAGACCAGGCACAACAAATATATCATAGATCCAAATATCACATAATGGCTGAAGCTAATTGAAAGGGTGTAGGCTGAAGCTTGTGCTTATTTTGCCGACCCGTTTTGCAAAAAATTAAATTAAATTAAACAAATAAATAAATGTAGAAATAAACTTAATCAACTTAATTACATGGTCTGAGTAACACCATAAGTTTTCTTAATGGAGAAAAGATAAACATATTCAAAACATATTATAGTAGTAAAAATAATCCAATGAAATCCTTAACAATATTACAACCAAACACAACCCAAGTTCCAATATTTTGTTGTTGTTTTCTTCACATTTAATTTACATATTTTCTTATTATTTTGGTTTTAAACATGTTTTTAAATGAAGAAAGAGAATTACACATTTTTAATTCACTGTCACAACTATTTTATAAGTTTACACCTTTAACAGAAACACACCTCTGCCATAATTTCTTTAAAAACCCTTTAAAAATATTTTTTGAAGTTTTTTCTGAAGTTTTGTTTCGACCTTTTACAAAATAAAATCATCCACTCACGTATTTTCAGGAATATCACTGCTTTATTTTCAAGAAGATGCAGCGACAATAACATCAAAATATTTACCTTTCTGCATGAAATAAATGCATATTTATTAAAAAAAAACTTAAATAAATAGATAAAATAGTTCACAAAAGTGCCCAGTGTGTCAAATGTGATACAAGAATGAAATGATAAAGCAATATTTTTTTGTTGATTCTGTTAAAAGGGTTAATAAACATCTCTGTGTTAAAAAAATTGAAATTTTCTGACTTTTTTTGATAGGTCAGGGTTAAATTAGTTAAAATTTACAACAAAAAAGAACAAATAAACAGAAAAAGGCTTACTGTTTTCAGATTTAAGAGATCAGAAACAAGTAATTCTCAGCCTTAGAATTTTGTATGAACCTTGAACAGACTTTACTTTAAGAAAATAACTAGCAAAACAACATAATAAAACAAATGTAAAATAAAATGTGATACAAGAAATGTATCATGAATGAAATGATAAAGCAATATTTTTTTAGTTGATTTTGTTAAAAGGGTTAATAAACATCTCTGTGTTAAAAAATTTGAATTTTTGGACTATTTTTTGAAAGGTTGGGCTTTACAGGGTTCTTCAAACTGTTCGAAATGTTGAGTTACAAATCAAAGAAACTGTCTTTTCCAACAAAAAAATAAAGAATCATCAAAGAAAATAAAATGAAACATGCTTGGTAAAGACTTTTTGGAGCCAAAAAATTCTGTTTTGATTCTCCAGGGATGGTCGAGCTTTACAGGGTTAAACATGTTTGAAATGTTTCTAATTCTTGTTATTATCTCTGTAGGTTCTTATCCTCTTCAAACTCATCCTGCTGGAGAAAAAGGTGAAGTATTTCTCCTCTCTGACATGATAAATAAAAGAAAAAAGACTCTGAATTTCTGTTTTTTAATCTGCTTTTCCTTTCGTCTGCAGGTCCTGTTTTATGTTTCCCCCGTCAACAGATTAGTGGGAGCTCTGATGACGGTTTTATCGCTGTTTCCAGGTCAGTAACTTCCAAAGAAAAGGCTCTTTTATACGTCTTCAGTGCTCTTGTGCACTAACGTTATCCGTCTGTAATGATGCTGCAAAGATTTCCTGATGTGCATGTGTGCAAAACTGAGAAAAAAATGTCTACAGACACACAAAAAAAATCCAGATTGAAAAGCGAGCGAGAGAAATATCTGATTATTTTGGCTTCATCTGCAGTGGATATGAGACTTTTTTTTTTTTTTTTTTCAATAACAATTTTATTGAAGATTTTTCAAACATTACAACATTTAGAAAACACGTACGAAGACATAACCAGAAAAACTAAAATCAGACACTACAACAATAAACATAAAGGTAAAAATAACCCAAAACAGACAATATACTTGCGACCAAAAAGTCAAATAATGTAAGACATAGAAAATAAAACAAAATAAAATAAAATAAAACACCCCATTTCTTCAACAACTCATTTCCAGGTTGTTAAATTTAAATCTAATCCAGCCTCAGCCTGGATGAGAATGTCCAGTGCGAGACTTTTTTTTTTTGAGAAATGTCAAACTTTCAAAACTAAAACATGTAATGAGTGTAAATTCTGAGGTTTTTCAACAACAGAATGTGAGTTTTACAACATTTTGAGAGTAACATACAGTTCAATGCCATAAAAATCTCTCTACAAACTTTACAGCTGGGCAACAAATCACAAGTTAGATTCAATCACAATATGTCCTGTTGCAATATTCTAATCACAGACTGTGAAATGTTTCTATAACATGAAATATGTCAAAATATCAGATACATGTTTTCTGTTCTACACCAGAGTTACTCAACCAAAGAGCAAACTGTTAAAAACTACCTTTACAAGACAATCTAAGAGACAAAGAGTAGTAATAAAACTTGGTTTAAGGTAGTAAAAATTCCCCAAAAAGCATCAAAAATTGTCAATTAAATTGGGATAAAACCTGTTCATACTCAAAAAGGAGCAAAAAAATGGTCCAAAAGTGATGAAAAACAGTGACAATCAAAGAAAAATGGCAAGAAAGTTGGGATTAAACTTAGAAATTAATCAGTTTGTCACAAATAATGGTCCAGAAGTGGCAAAAAAAGGGTGAAAAGTGTCAAACATGGGCAAAAGCTGGCAAGAAGATTGGGATCAAATCTGGGAAATAGTGAGAAGGTATAAAAAAATGGTCCAAAAGTGTCAAAAAAGAAGGTAAAAGTGATTAAAATTGATAATAATCATCAGTCCCAGTTGTAGTGGTCGTGGGTTGTTGTTGTTGTGCTGTAATTAATGAAACTGTTCATGTTCTACAATGTTTTTGTTTAAAAACAGAGAAGATGGAACCGAGAAATAATCACACAAAAAATTGCAATTAGATTATTTTTGCAAATCGTTCAGCCCTGCTAAACTGTATAAAATTCTTCTGGCTAAAAATGACAGAAATAAATGAGAAAGAGAAGCTGGAATGAGGATTTTAGTGGAGGTTTGGGAAGAAATCTGTAGTTATATAAAAGACTGGAAAAGATCTCTGTATAAGAAATGGTTAACTGCATATCAAAGAAACTCTTTTCCAACAAAAAATAAAGAATTATTTAAAAGAAAGGAAACAGAAACATGTTTGGTAAAGACTTTTTGGAGCTAAAATATTCTGTTTTGTTTCTGCAGGGATGATCGAGCACGGCCTGGTGGACTCGTCTCACTACAGGCCGAAGGGCAGCGTTTCTGAGGACGTCAGTTTAATCGAAAGCGTCTCCGGAGCCGAAGAGTTTGTCTCCGTCTCCGTCACAGACATCACGCTGGAGGGAGACGGGACGGGCCAACCCGCCGCAGAGTCTCTGTCCTCTGGGAACAGCACCGAGGGGGACAACCACCTGCTCAAACCGCCGTCTCGCACTTCGCCGGAGTCTTCAGAGAGCGACTGGGAGACTCTGGACACCAGCGTGTTAGAGGAGGGGCCTCCCAAAGAGGCGGAGGACGGAGGGAAGGAGGCGGAGCTTAAAGACGCTTTCGACTCAAAGCCGGGGACGCCGATCACGGTGCAGCCGCAGTCCAGCAGCGGGCAGGGGGTGCCGGTCCAGGGTCTGGTCTCTGGTCTGGAGGAGGATCAGTACGGGCTGCCGCTGCCCATCTTCACCAAGGTTAAAACACACGAGGGTCCGAATAAAACTGACTGACCCTCTGACACTCAGCTGACCTTTGACCTTCTGTTTCCAGGGTTACCTGTGTCTGCCCTACATGGCTCTGCAGCAGCACCACCTCCTGTCAGACGTGACCGTACGAGGCTTCGTTGCCGGGGCGACAAACATCCTGTTCCGGCAGCAGAGACACCTCAGCGACGCCATCGTTGATGTAAGCGAGAGCGACCAAACGTCCTCTTTTTCCCAACATGCTCCTCATTTTTGTGGTAAAATTATGTCCTGGGAAACTTTTTAAAATTCCCTAAAATGTCCATGTTTTTCTCACCTTCTTCTACAGACATTTGATATTTATAATAAAGCAAAGCTGCACTGGGCGACTGACTTTATTCTGATGCAGCAACCTGTCAAGAGTTTAAGTCTGCAGGAAACATGCTGAGACTAATTTTTAGATAAAAGGTCAAAATTCTGCAAAAAAGGTCAAAATTTAGAGCTTAAGAGTGAGATTACAGGATAAAAGGTCAAACTTTGAGATATTTAAGTCAAAAATTTGAGATAAAAAGTCACAATTCTGAGATAAAACGTTGCAATTATGAGATAAATCGTCTGCATTTTGAGCTAAGAAAACAACAATGGTATTTTGGAATAAAGTGTAAAAATTCTGTGCTAATAAGTCAAAATTTGGAGATATTGAAGTCAAAATTCTTAGATAAAAAGTTAAACCTTTGAGATAGATATACCAACTTTTAAGAAAAACTGCAAAATTTGGAGATAAAGTCACAGTCAAGAAAAAAAATCAAAATTTTTGGATCAAAATTCTAATTCTGAGATAAAATGTGGCAATAATGAGATTAAAATGAACACTGAACACTATGAATAAAAAAATAATAATAATAAAAACCACTATGAACTATGAATACTGCCATTTTTGCACAGTTTATTATTTTATTCTGTCTATTTGTTAAAAAGGCTAGTTGATTGTGTTCTTCTTTTATTCTCTTTTTTATTGTATATTTGTATATATTTATTATTTTTCTCATTTCTATGATTGGGCTTGCTCCGGGACCAGGGTAACCTAATTTCGTCCCACCCATGTTTTTACATGTGTTGAATGACAATAAAACTCCTTGAATCCTTAAAAAAATATCAAAATTTTGAGATAGAAAGATAAGACTCTGAGCTAAAAAGTCAAAATTTTGGATTAGAAAAACTACATTTTGGAATAAAAAGTCAGGATTGAGATAAAAAGCCAAAATTTTGAGACAGAGAGATGAAATTTTAAGATAAAAATCTAAATTTTGAGATAAAAAGTCACAATTATGAGGTTAAAAAAAAAGTATTTGGGGATAAAAGTCAAAATTCTGAGACAAGTTGAAACTTCGACATAAAAATTTAGAGATAAAAAGTCAAATTCCACAGTCGTAAATGGGAAAAAAGGAAGTAAAAGGAGTGTTTTAAATACATTTTTGGGTTATGAATCTACTCAGTCATCCAAGAGGAGGGTTTTTTTTTCGGGTGAGTTGAATAATGTCGCCCTTTGAAAGCGTCTGAACTCATCTGAAATCACTTTCATGATTTTGTCTGATCAATTTGTGGTTTTGTTTTTCCTCTCAGGTTGAAGAAGCAGGAATCCAGATCCAGGACCCCGAGCTCAGAAAAATCCTGAGTCTGACGACAGCAGATCTTCGTTTCGCCGACTACCTGGTCAAACACGTGACGGAGAACAGAGACGACGTTTTCCTGGACGGGACGGGCTGGGAGGGTGGAGACGAGTGGATCAGAGCTCAGTTCACACTTTACCTGCACTCGTTACTGTCCTCCGCTCTGCAGGAAGGTGAGGACTAACTTTAGTTCATGACTCTCTAAAAACTCATGTTTCATCAGAAAGTGACCAGAAACTTCTTTCTCCTCCAGATAACGAGAGACTTCTGGCGGATTACGGAGCGCTTTTTGTGTCAGTGTGGAAAATCACGCACAACTACAGAGTTTGGTTCAGCAACAAACATCCGGCGATGAGCGCTATCACACCGGGGTGAGAGGAGAAACAAAGAAAAACAGTGTTTTTAAAACTATGTGCAGCCTGAATAAATCACACGATGAGCAGAAAATCCAAAACTTCAACACGAGACAGAAATGTAGCTGCTTTTAAAAAAGGATCTCACTTCAATCCTCTCTGCAACAAAAATCAGACAAGTTAACAACTTTAATTTTGCACATTTGATCCTGAAAGGAAACATTCAGTGTGTTTTATGGCTCAAATATTCAGCAATAATTTGAGTTCGACCATAAAAAATGTCAAATTAAGGCCCAGATTTAACAGAAAACAAACATTTTTTAATGTGTTTACAATTATCTGACAGTGATTCAAGGAGACAGAGAAATAAATAAAGTTTGTTTCAGGGCTTTAAGAAATGCTTTTTATGCACTAAGCTGTAATTTATTGTCATTATTTGTCTTTTTACAAAACAGACAAAAACAGAATTGGACAGACAGTACAGAAAAATGACCGAATTATAAAATTTAAAAGGATGTAAATGACAAAACTGATAGCACTAAAAAAAAAGACAAGGCACATACATATGAATAAAATACAAAGAGTAACTTAAAATACCTTAATTTTTTTCATTATGCATGATGCCGATTAAATTATTAATTTTATGAGATTAAATGAGTCTGTACTTTTCTGACAGTTTGAACCAGGTCCCAACTATAATCTCCTAAATTTCATTATTTGTTCCTTTCTGCAAATCTTTCTCCTTAGCTGAACTTTTCTAAATGTAGAACATTTGTAAGATATTTAAAAAACTACTTGGACCTCAGGCACTTCTTACAGATCCACAAAAATTCCCTCAAACATGATGCAAATCTCACTCAAACTTCAGAAATGTTCCTGTGATAAAACTGTGCTCATGTCTTGTTGTTTGATTCCTCTTTTTTTGTTTTTCTGTTGCAGTCACCCGTTCCAGGGTCAGTACAGCGTCGCTGACGTCAAACTACGACTCTCACAGTGAGTTTTCTCTGTTTCTCTGTCACCGTCTGCTCTACAGCATCATGAATAATGTGAAAAATGAGAAGTTAGATACAAAACATGAATGAGAGAGGAGAGGCGCAGAACTGATCACCTTCATATCTGAGCCTGAAAGAAGCTGCTGCCCTCTAGTGGTGGAGAGAAAACACTTATCAGCTTCTGCACAGGAACAGAGCCGTTAACTCACTAATATTAAACTTCTTTTTCCTACAAAGACACAACAGACATTAACTTTATTTTCCCTTTCTTTAAGTGTCTCAAACTTCTGCTCAGTGTCAGGACGTCAAACTACTCAAACCTGAATTTGAGCTGCATGGTGTTTTTTTTCAACGCTAAATTGTTTCTAAAGGTTTGTTTTCTATTTAGTCTGCATCAAGTTTTTAATCCTAAACTACATTTGAGAAAATATTGCAGTTCAAATATAATGTTTCTTCATGCAGCACAAAAGTTCCTTAAAAGAGGAAAAATCAGTCAAAACTGTTTTTTTTTTAAAGACTAAGTATTTAAATTTCTGCAAAAGTAACTGAAATCAGAGGTTAATTGAGAGATTGATGATGTTTGCAAAGAAAACAATAAATAATTTAAGAAGGAGGACTGAAAAAAAAACCTCTAATAGTGAAAAATTGCTGGTAAGACTTTGACATTCCTGGAAAATTGAAGAACACTTAAAGTAGTTTGAATAAAAGATCAGAAGTTCTACTTTTTATATCATAATTCTGACTTCTTTACCCCAAGATTTTGACTTTTTTTCTCATTATTTTGACTCTTAATCTTCAAATTTTAACTTGATAGTCTCAAAATTTTGACTGTCATCTTATTGTGAATTTTTGTCACAAATTATGACTTTCCTTTGAATGTTGACTTTTTATCTCAAAAATATGACCAGGTCCTTATTATCTGTAACTTATTATCTCTAAATTTTGCCCATTTTTCACAAAATTTTGACTTCATCTCAAGATTTTGACTTTTTCCAACATAAAACTGTGTCTTTTTATCAAAAAAATGTGACTTTTTCAGTATAATTTATAACTTTTGTATCTCAGAATAAAGACTTTTTTCTCATAATGTTGACATTTTATCTCAAAATTGGGACTTTTTATCTGAAAATTTCCCCTCTTCTTCATAATTTGTAACTTCATCTCAAAATTTTAACCATATTTTCTCAAATTTTGACTTTTTGACTCTTTAAGTTTTTATTTGTATATTTTTAATTTGTGGGAATAGGCTTCTGTAGTATTTAGATCAGATCTTGAAGTGCAGAAAAGAAAGTTGGACGTGGATTCTTGCTTCAACAAAGCTGAAATTGTTGGACTTTGCTTTTCTTAAGCGCTACAAGGGAGAAATATAGAAGATTTAGAGTTATGAGAGAGAGAGAGATGCATAAAAATGAGTTAATTTAGTGAAAAGAGCAGCAAAAAGCAGAAAGCTGTGACTCTTTTCAAGTGAAGTTGTTTTGTCTGAGACGATGATTCTCTCTGAGCTCCTCGTTCTCTGAGTATCAAAGCTGTGAATACTTCATGAACTGTGTGTGTGTGTGTGTGTGTGTGAGACCCCCCGCTGTGAGAGAGGGAGGGTACGGTGGCTCTGAAGGCTCAGGTTAAAGGTGGGGGCGGGGGGTGTGGGAGGTTTGTGGGGGCTGCGAGGGTCTCACTCCGTCCTGGGTCATTAATTATGAGCCAGTTTCATTCTCAAAAACTGAGCTGGAGGATTCTTCAGCCGCAGGTCGTGTTTCATTCCAGGAAGTTTGGATGAAAGACGACTCCGTCCACAGCTGGAGCGCCGCGTCTACTCTTACACGTTTGATAAATGCCCCCAGCTCTCTCACACACACACACACACACACACACACACTCCGTCCCTAACTTAGCTTTACGGTGCAGATCTCTTGGCTCTGATACTCGCAGCTCTCGCTTTACCTTCAGGTGTTTGGTGACACGACCGCTCTGAACTTTGTCGTAAATTCTCTGTAAACAAACACACACAGAAAAAAAGAAAACTGAAGTTGAACCTTAAACACTCAGGAAAATTTACTCCATCTTCATCTTAAAGTCATGAATAAATCTGCAGAGAAAGAAATCAAGAGAGGCACAAAAATACATCCAAGCAAAGACAAAAACCTGCATGTTTTTTCTTTGAATTATAAAACTGCAGATTATTTCTTCAATCAATTAAAAAAAATGTATCTCACAATCTAAATAACAATTTTTTTTTTGCAGATGTAGCCCTCTAAATGTGAAAAATCTGCACATTTCCCACCTTGAATAACACAAAATCTACAAATTGCCCCCTCTTTAAAAACTGCACTGACGTTTTCTTCTCAAAATGACAAAAAATCAACATGTTCTGCTCCCAAAATGGGAAAGTATCTGCTCATTTCTCTCACTGAACAACAAAAATATGCAGATTTAGCTCTCAAAATGACATGGAAAATCCAAAATTTACTATTAAAATCACAAAAATCTGTAGAGTTACATCTGTTTGTATTGAAACTGTGATAGAAAGGGGTAAAGGGAGTTAAATGCAATTAGAAAGGGTAAAAAAAAAATAAACAAGCTCTCTAAATTGCAAAAATCTGCCCATTTCCATCTCTAAAAATGAAGAACCAGCCACTTTTTATCTCTCGGTAATAAAAATCTGCAGGTTTTGTTCTATAAATAATAAAAATATGCAGATTCCTCACTATGAATTAAATACAACAAAATGCATAAAAAATATCTAGAGATATTAATCAGAGAAATCTTCAGGTTTCATTCTTTGAATTACAAAACTGCAGATTTTTTCCTCAACTGATTAAAAAAATATTTTTTTTTATTTCCCTAAATTGGAAAAAAATGAGGGTTCTCCTTTCTAAATCACAAAAATTGCTGAATTTAGCTCTTTAATTTATGGAAAAAAATCCAAATTTTCCTCTTTATATTTTAAAATCTGCACTTTTCTCTCTAAATAACTAAACTGCAGTTGTCTTTTCAAAATTACAAAAAATACAAATGTTCTGCTCTTAATAAAAATATGCAGATTACTCTCTATGAATTACAAAAATCTGCATGTTCCCTTTTAAAGATTGCAAAAAATGTGGGTGTTGCCCTCACAATACGAAAAATGCAAAAAGATATCTACAAATATTTCTCTATAAATACCAAAAATCTGCAGGTTTCCTTCTTTAAATAACATAGGCTGCACGGTTTCTTTGTTTTCTGTTACACACTAAATGTTTTTCTTTCTATAAGCAGAATCTAAATATAGTAAATGAAATATTTGTTGACTTTTATCTGACGTCACGGATCAGATGTTTATTAAAAAGAACGTAGATAAAGTTTTTCAATAAAAGTGTCTTGTTACAGCTTTTATTGTCCCCTATGTTGGTCAACATTGTTTAAAAAAAGCCAAAAACACACAGAGTAATTACTGTAAACAAGATGAGTTTTTAATCTTGTTGAGATTCTGCAAATCCAAGATGATTGAGACTCGATATTTGTGCCTCGTGGGAACGAAACGGTTCATAGAGTTCATGGAGCAGCAGGACGCTTCTCTCTGCTCCATAAAACTCTGGATGTAAGCGACATGGTGGAGCGAGTGTGTGTGTGTGTGTGTGTGTGTGTGTGTGTGTGTGTGTGTGTGTGTGTGTGTGTGTGTGTGTGTGTGTGTGTGTGGAGGGGGGCTTTGGGGTCGGGGTGCAGGCAGGAAGTTTGGCTCTGGTCCATCTGAGCTTCTCAGGAATAAACTCATCTCATTTCCTGCCTCAGCTTTGTGTCACAGGCTCTAAAACAGGAGGGGATTCAGCCGGTCAGCTCTGTGTGTGTGTGTGTGTGTGTGTGTGTGTGTGTGTGTTTAAACTGTGTGACTTTTTNNTGCTGCTGCTGCTGCTGGATGAGAAAGTAAAAGCTGAATCCATCCTGCTCATCACTCTCTCCCGCTCTATTTATACCCCCCTAAAAAAATAAAAACTAGTCCCTACGCATGACTTCCTTGGTAATGTGCTGTGTTGCATGTGTATTATGGAAGCACTGGGGGGCGAACACGGCCGACCTCTTTTCATGTTGTCATCAGAGTTGGACAAAGAGCGGCCGGTGGCAGAGAAGTTCTCAGAAAACAGGAGTCATGTGACACGGCTGCACGGCTGCAGGCGGATGCTCTCTGTTAGAGGATCTTTCCTTTTATTGTTGGTGTTGTTAGCACGCTGTGCGGCGTAAGGAGCTGTTTATCTGGGTCAGACACAGAGATGAAGAGGCTGCGTGTCCACCAGACTCGTCTGTGAGCGGCTCAGGGGAAACTCTTCTCTCTGTTACCACGAGAGGAGGGAATTTATGGGGCTCTTCACATTTCAGTCTCTAAGTTTGTTTTAGTTTTCTTCACCAACAAAACATAATTAGTGAAAGAATCACTCTGATAGTGATCACAACAACTGGGACGTCCTACCTGTTTGGGGTCATTATGTCACATCCTGACCGGGCATGGGACTTATAAGTGAGAGGAAAGGTGGTCTCCTTAGGTCTCAAGTTTGTATAGTTTTCACAACAAAGTAGTTTAATAAGGTTCACCACTTTAAAGAGGACATTTCAGGCAACAAACAGACAGACAGCACAGGCAAGACATCAATAACAGCAGCTTCACAGTCTTAGAGCATTTCCTCCTCAATGTCAGTCTGGCAAAGCTGGGTGCGTTTGTTTTTCTTAGGGTGACCCCATTATTTTCTGTTGAGTTTTCATCCCAGGACAGCTTGTGAAAGCTAACAAGTGCTCCCTGCTTGACTGGCCAATAGCACATAGTGATCTTACATAGCAGCTCTATTAGAGGGTTGTTTATTTGCCAACAGGCCTGTCATTTGCCTCGCCTCTCTTGTGAAGCCAGCAGTAGCCATTGAGATCATTGACGAGTCCCATTTATAGCCATGTGTCTTCATCCACATGCATGTGTGGACCAGAAGAGGTACAATGAGAATCAGAATCAGTATCAGAATCAACTTTATTCACCAGGTATGCTTGAACATACAAGGAATTTGTTGTGGTATACTGTGCTCTCTTGTACAAGGTAGTGGTAAGGCATAAAGGTAAAATAGTAATAATGAAATATTTGCATGAAGAGTGTTATCAACAACTATAGACACAAAAGAATAGCAATAGACAAGAGTAGTATTTACAGGCTAAAAATACGATAATAGTGCAATAGTGAGTAGTGCAAGAATGCAGATAGCATGACAGATGGCATGAGTAACTAGGAACTACAATTTCATGATTTTTGACAAACCTTCCCACAAAGAGAGCAAAGTTGACTTGTAAAAAGGGGACACTGAGCATTGATGAAGCTGGTTTTGTCTGCACGGGGTCTTCTAACCGAGAGAGTACAACTCTGCTTGGTGTTTGGTCACCTGAGACTAAAAACTCTCTAACTCCTACAAAGTTTTACTTAGAAAGCTCAAATTTAACCCAGATGTAGATGACAAGGTGTAGAAAAGATGTGTTGGATGTTGTATGTCTGGCATGACGCATCTTGAAGTAACTGATTTTCAAAAATGGTTATAAAAATCAAAGAGGAAAAAGCTGCATTTATCCTGATGTGGACTTTAGCCACATATTAAAACACGACATTTTCTGAAACTAGAGACTTTAACTTTTCAAATGAGGTGTCATTGACGAATTTTGATCTTGTGGTTACTCTTCAAGAAGAATTAGGTGAAACATAAGAGGTGAATTGATTTGAATTATCTCAGATTTTAGCTCAGTTTCAAGACTCAATTTTAAAAGATCTTGTTTTAGTCTCCATATTTTTCCAAGGTAACCGCCCCAACGTGCAGCTTCAGCGTTGTAAAAATCTCAGCGAGGGTTTATTTTCAGGAGGAAGAACTGGCTCATTAGAGGGTGTGAAAGCACAGAGTGTCAGCTGCTGTCTTATCCCCATCGTCTTTTTAATCCCGCTGCTGTTCACCCACACGAGCAGGAGAGAGATT
>RPOG01002398.1:0-65832 GCA_008086565.1 Thalassoma bifasciatum
AACCATGGATCATAAAACCACAGCAATCTCTAAGACTGGAGCAGAATCCGACACAAAGATCCAGCAGTAAAGGCCTGTTTCAAAGATTAGTGGTCGACCTTACCTCAGAGAATTATAATAAATATGAATCTATTTAAGTTACAAAAAGTGCTCTAAACTCGGAGGTGCTTTGCTTAATTGTGCGTGTACAGTCATCTTTCAAGTGAAACTGTGAAGTAGGAAAGAGGGAGAAACACTACCCTGCATTTTGAAAATATAGTAGTATTCATTCCTGTGCACTTCAGGGGATTTAATACACTTGTCTCACTTTCTCTGGTGTGACTAGTAGCTATTGATAAACAGCTAGATAGTGTGCCCAGGCTTTTTTTTCTTCATTTTATGTATTTTGAGGTAAATAAGATTGTAACCTACTAATGCCAAACCAACATCTAATATCCATCATGAAATCTAAAAGTGTCATCCTTGATTGCAGGTTATGTAGAAGGGGTAACATAAAACACTGATATTGCAATATCATCAACCTGTTTCATGTAGTAAAATCATTGTGTGGCTAGTGCCAAATATTAATATTTATTTTTCAAAGTAATACAGTGTTCTAGACCAGAGGTTTTCAACAGTGGGTCCAAGGCCCCGAGGGGGTCCATGAAGGTACTGCAGGTGGTCCATGACACTTTTGGTTGGTTATGCAATTTTCTTCGCTTTCAATTATTTGTTCTCAAATATTTCTATTTCTACTCATTTGAACTTTTTTGAACACATTAAAGGCAGGGTATGCAGAATTTTTTGATAGGTTTTGTTTATTTATTTACAAACAGCATCCAAACTTGTCTCCTCCTCCATGGCTCAGCATCAGCAGCTGTGCATGCTCACTGCCCCCGAGCGTAGCTAATAGCATGGCTAACAGTTGTCGCTTCATAAACACACCATAGACAGTAAAAACAGCCCTGCCAGCACCTGCAGCATCGTGTCACAGAAACTCAAGAGCCGTACACCTGACTTCCTGCAGATAAATGAGATACGTTGCAAATATAGAATCATTCTCTGTGTTACGGCTGCTTTCGTAAACAAAATCACATGCATACTGGGTGCACTGTGATTGGCTGGTCATCACCCATAACAGCTCCAGCTCTCCACTCAGAAGCGTCCTGAGCTAAACTAAAACATTAACAAAACAGATGAGTGGGGGGGTCTACAAGAGGGTGAGATAGACACAGTCACTGTCGCCAAAGTAAAGAGGCACAGAGACGACAATTGAGCAGGAGTATTCCTGTAAAAACGACACTTTTTATTTTTATGAAAATTTTGCATACTCTCCCTTTAATGTGTATATGGAGACCAAAGAAATTATCTTGATGTCATCAAACAGTACACAGGTTCACTCAGTGTTCACTTTTAGCTCCTCAAGACAGAAAAGGACTCACCATAGCCAATCACAGGGCTGCATGTGTCATACTGGCTCTACCAGGTTCCCTTGAATAACTTAATACTGAATGCACAATAACAAGATACGTTTATACATGGCACAAGACCCAGTTTAACATAAAACACCATTTTATATCCAATATATAAATGGAGAATGGGGTCCCTACTTTGTCTCTCCACCAGTTTGGAGGTCCTTGGTCTGAAAAATGTTGGAGACCCCTGCTCTAGACTGGTTTTCTGTCTGATCACATTTTACCATTACTCTCCAACTCCTGATGGCACCAGTGAAAGTAAAGTCCTTCTTGACAGCATAGTATTCTATGGAAGTGTCTTGCTTCATCGTGCCATATTGTGAGTTACCCTCAGTTCCCACCTTTGAAAAACAGACTACAAACATACACTTTTATTAACTTTTTTTTCTAAATAAACCCACAGTGCTTCTCATCAGGAGGGTGAAGAGCAGAAAGGAACACCACAGTGCTGGTAGAGGAGCGAGAACCCTGGCTGTGAGGCCTCTGCTGCAGAGAGAACAGAGTGTGTGGGATGAGGTGAAGCAGAATCAGCCTGTGTGGGATGATGTTGGAGTATGGAGAAGCTGAGAGTGTGTGTGCGGAGAGTGTGGGGTTGCTCTAAAAACAACAATAAAAGACCAGAGTTGTGTAAGGCAGTGTGGAGGAGTGGATATCCAGGAATAAAAAGGATAAATGTATGAGCAGGATGCAGCTCACAAGAAACCTGCATTTCAATCTTTTTTTAATATATACAAAAGAGAGCAGATACAGCTCTGACTTAATACTTTCACTGGAGTTACAACTTCACTTCTACCAGCTGCTTAACTGAGCATGCTTGGGGGGTCATAAATTCATTTACTAGAAGATATGGAGAGTGATGTTTGGACAACTTCACGTCTGCTTAATTTAACCTGCTGGCATTCTTTCCATAGCTTCGTGCTCACATCACAGGTCAAACTCTTGTCTCCACCTCATTACATCAGAGCTGTGCCCAAAGTGACCTTTGGCAGCAATATGAGAGACGTGTGGTATGATAATGAGAGCAGGAGGTGGAGGAGAAGGAGAGATAAGTAGGTAGAGAATAAAAGGAGGGATAGTGGGAGGAACTGCCTCAAATTATGGTTCATGAGAGGTTCTGTAGGTGGATGTATGAGGAAATGTGGAGTCAGCTTGTAGTTTTCTGATGGGAAATTATAACTTATGGATGGAAACGGGCAATTTTACCTTCACTGTAAAACATCAAAGCATTAGCTACAACATTAGCAGTCTCAGTTTATCTTCAAGCTGTTTAATGATACAGTTCTTCTTACACTTCAATAAAAATGAATATTTTGTGCATAATACAAAAAGCAGAAATTGACTAGTGCTTGTTACATTCAGTGCCTTTATTGACCTCCTGATGAGCATCATAAAGGCTGTAAGTTTTTTGAATTTTCTGTTGTCCCCATGTTGTACAATGCCAAAATGAGACTGGAACAAAGACAACTAGCTTGTCACGTTTATAAAATCTTATTATTGTAATTCAAACGAGGTTGTTGGTTTCGTTTATCAAGCAAATCCTCATCTACCCGTTGCAACTTAACTGTTCAGTTAAGGGAAATGACTCGACTCTCAAGAGAGACACATTCAGAACGAAACCAGAGTTACAGAGGAAGGAAGGAAGTTCGTCACTGCCTACTCCACCCAAAACTGTTGGCCGGGCACAATGTAAGACACACCGCTGCCTCTGGTGCAACATTTCAGGAGACATGAGCAAGAAGGAGCTGCTGTGGTTGACAACCAGCCTCTTTTTCTCCTCCCGTCTTCAGTCTCCTCCTCTCTCCTGACTTCTCCCGCTGCCGGCCGGAGAGAAGTAGCTCGCGCCGCAGCTGAACCGCGGGCTTTATATACTGGTCTATTTTTAGCCCCTCGCGAGCCCAACTATATTTAACCAATATGAGCTCATCCCCCGCCCAACCTGTCCAATGGAAAGAGAGGGAGCAGAAGTGACTCGTCCAATGGGAGGGAGCGACATTAAGAGAAGGGAGCGGGTTAAACACGAGCCTATCGACTGCAGTGAAACAGGCGATGAAAGGAGGCAGGGACCAGGAAGAAAGGAAGAGATATCTCACTCTGTTGCTTTTTAGTTGAATCATAATGAAGCATGAGGAAACAGTCCTATAAACTTGTGGTTCTTAACCTTTTTGAGTCGCGACCATAGACTGTATAATGAGTATAATATTTATATAATAAATAATATATGTATTACACATATTATATATTATATTATATTATATATATTATACATATAAATATATGTATAATATTTATAATATTCTATATACAGTCAATGGTCGCGACCCCCTAATTTAACCCTGTGGTGCAAAGTGGTCACTACACTGGACACCTATTCAAAAGTTATTTACTCCTAAATTCAATGGTTCATGTGGTGGAAATTCACATTAGCCTGTGTCAGGATATTTTTATTCTTCTTAGGCCCTGAAAAAATATTTTCAATTTTTTTACCCAAACATGTATTTTAAAAGAAGTTATAGACAAAAATTTGAGGGTGAAAAAGTGTATAAACTATAAATTATTCAATGTTGAAATGGATGAAAGAGAGATAAAATGTTTTGCAAAGCATTACAAAAAGACTATTCATGAAATTACCAATAAAAAAAAGAAAATAAACAAATGATTTAAAAAAATAATCAAATTTACATTAAGTTCACACTGAGTTATGTTGAATGCTCAGTTACAGATTTTTGAGAAAAAAAGCAGAAAACAACTCAAACAACCCTGCCTGAATTTTTTTTAATCTAATATTATGAATTAAATTTTTCCAATGTGATTTGGTGATCCCCAGAAATCATCTTTCTATCCCCATTGGGGTCAGTACCCACAGGTTGAGAATTGTTGCTTTAAACATCCAAACTAACCACTCACAATGGACCACCATACCACTAGAACCATGACTTTATAATATTCAATTTTACAAAAATAAAACATGCTCTAACGGCTGTCTTGAGTATTTCCAGGAGCTTGAAAATAAAGCTTATTAAGATGAAAGCACAAATCATCTCCATTATTTATTCTAAGTTCATCAACAACTAATACAAGATACAAGATGCTTTATTTGTCATTGCACATATTTCAGAGCAATGAAATAGCAGAATGTTATATGAAACACTAGCAAAGGTTCACTGTGACCATTCCCCCAAGCTTACTGCACTTTATTGTGGTGTCCTTTCAGATCTGTCTCCTTTGAAGTCTGCACCACAGGGCACAAAGGTCATGAAAGGTGACAGGTCCATCCTGCTCTACACACACAAACACAGCTTTATGAAATAGCCACATATTGGTGATCTTTATTGTTTAAAGTTCACTATTACCCAATTTTTTTTAACTAATGCTGGTGTTTAAAGTTCAACAGGACAACATTTTCTCATAAAGGAAGGCAGGTTTAATAGTTATATCCCTTGGATGTCAGAGTTTTGATTCATTCCAGTTCATCCTGATAACATTTAGCAAAGAAACACTTAACCCACTGTTACAGAAATACAATTTTATGTAAAGATCACTGCATTGAATACTCATTGGAATTAGACACCTGCCTACACAGGCAGGATTACCAGATCTGACCAACAGTTTCCAGCCCAAAAACAACATAAAACCCTCCCACCTAAAAAAAAAAAAAAAAAAAAAAAAAACAAAAGAACAAAACAAAAACAAAAAAAACTTCCCAGATCTCAACCACCCTAGAAACTCATGTCAAAATCCAATGGTGCTGCCAAAGACTTGGCATTTTGTACACAACAAGACCTATGCTATTCTGTGGCACTCTGTTCTTTTACATCATGCCCAGATTTCTGTGTTATAATACTTGTAGTGAGCCTTGACTTTTGACTGTGAGACAAGAGCATCCCAAGATTTAAGCTTCAGGTTGATCTCTCATTCCTTTCTGTTTACTTTTTGTACTTTACCCACTTTGAAATGATGCAGTCTCTAAACGCCAAGTCCATGCTTGACAAGACAGGCCTTCAAGCCAACAGGCCCCAGTGTAACTGAGTTGAACTCTTCACCCAATTTAGGGCGCTTACTACTGACAGTGACTCTTGTCGAACTTATGACTGTGACTGACAGATGATGTAAAGTTGCTCAGATTCTCAAAAAAATGTTAAGAATTACACAGTTTACTGAAATGTGTAAGTTTTATTTTTACAATGGCAACTTTTTTGTTGATATTTTTCTCAGACTATTTTCTAAAAGCTGCCCAAATTTTAACAATCTGTCCAACACTCATTTTTCCAGCCCAACGTGTTCGAAAGAAGCCCAATTACTCCAATCTGGCAACACTGTACACAGAAAGTGACATAGAATGCTTTGGGCAGCATTATATTGTCAACACTTAAAGGTTACCTGTTCAACTGATGATGACCAAAAACAGAATATTCACAACCTTTGGTAGCTACTTCAACAATTCAATTTAATCAAGATTAAAACTTAAGGTAACCAATTATATCAGTTATTACATTAGATACATGTTACAGTAAAACATTTTACCTTAGTAATTACAATTTGCGTATTACATGTGGCATCACAGCTGTTGAATGCGTTCTCCAAGTTGATGATTGAGAAGTCTCACAAGGACCCCATCCACCACAACAACATCAGGACATACACCTCTTCCTTTACATACCACTGGAACATACTATTTTTATTACAGTTCAATCAAAGTGTGTATTTTCAACATCTCGTAGAAAATCATGATATGGTTCGTGAATAAGATGGTTTGACCTCCTTAAATAAAGGTGGTGGAAGCAGTTTTGGTGACTGAATATGAGTTGAAAATCAAGATGTAATTTTAATTCATGCGTAAGTTATTTGTAATCTGGGGGAGGGAATGACACTGATACTGCAGGTCCACTGAGCTTCAATAGGAGCTCTCTCTCTCTCTCACGCACACACAGTAATAACTTTTAATTAAAGCTCTATTGATAGTTTCAATAGACGATCTTTGGTGATGACTCTTCAGTGGTTTGACTGGCTGTTCTGCTTGTGTGTGTGTGTTCTGTGTATTATTTTGTTATGACTTTAAAGGAGGGCTGTGAAAAGGATTGCCCCGTGATTGTGAGTCATCCCACCCACCTATTCTCTTGTTTCCTCAAGTTTTATTTTTAGAAAGTCCAAACCGAACCACAACGCCCCGTGACCCATCTCTCTCTTCCTGGTGGGACAAGGATTCAGAGGCTGTCGACAAAAAGCTTTAGTCTAAAGGACAAAGTTACCGACTGTTGTTTTGTTTTAGCTATTATGATACATCTCTACGAATTCTACAGCATTTTCCATAGAAACTTTGTTAAGTGTAAGGGATATATTTACATTCCACTCCACATTTACTTCAGCTACCGCTTGGCTCTAAGCGCGTTCCCAACAACCGCGCCCCCGTACAAAAGGTTCCAACACATCATGGCGGGAGCGCGCAGAGCGGTCAGACCCACCCCCCAATTACTCCACCCTGTCATAAGCCCCAACACAACTGTTAGGGAATTCAAATCTTACCCTTTTTTTTCAAGATTAAAGCAAATATAAAGAAGAAATGTGAACATTTTATTTAATAAATATTGGCCTAAAATATATATGTAAATAAAAAAAAACCATGGCAAATTTATAAAGTATGCTCAGCAAATATGTGCATGCTTTATACCATTATTTTTCCAACAATAAAAACCCTGTACCACGTTTGACGCCTGCTAAACAAGATTAAAATGCAATAAAATCAAACATTATGGTAACAAATTTAGTACCGTTTATTTTGGGTTGATTTACATGTTCTTCTTATTTGAAGTATTTTTCGGTGGATTTAAAAAGTGGATTTCTGAAGACCATGTTGTGACGAAAAACCGAATGGTTTACTAAGTGGTCTTCTGAAAACACTGATGTTTTAGAATTGGTTTAAAACTACATGCCTCTTCTTTGAAAATTGATTTAATAAAGATGTTCATGTGTATTTTTTAAATTATTTTTCTCAAGGGTCTCTTGTTTAAAAAAAAAAAAAAAAAAAAAAAAAAAAGACCATTGATTTTACGTTATTGTTATCTATGAGAATCATCAGTAGACAAGTATAATGGGGAATACATGAGTTTCCCTCTTTGTCAGTGGTGACGGTTAATTTATACCATCTCTTGCTGACATCTAGCGGTGTAAACCCCTCATTACACTTAACTACGTGGATAAAATGCTGCTTCTCCTCTTAACTGATGTAGCAACTTCTATTCTACTGTCTATGGCAGCAACACTCAACATTTTAGATATTGTTATCAGCAAAATCCTGCATTCATACAATTTTGACCTTTTGTCTCAAAATTTGACTTTAACCCAATATGTTGACCTTATCTCAAAATTTTGGCTTTCATCTCAGAATTTTGACGTTTTATATTGAAATTTCGACTTTATATTTCAAAGTGTTGACTTTTTGTCTCAGAATTTTGACTTTTGTCTCTTAATTTTGACTTTTCACCTCAATTTCGACTTTTTTTTTTTTTTTTTTAAGTACTAACATTTTGTTTCAAAATTTTGACCTATCATCTCACAATGTTGGCTTTCTATTTCAAAACTTCGACTTTTTTTCAAAGTGTTTACTTTTTGTCTCAGAATTTTGACTTTTGTCTCTTCATTTTGACTTTTCACCTCAATTTCGACTTTTTTCCCCCTAAGTGTTAACTTTTTGTTTCCAAATTTTGACCTTTTGTCTCTTAATTTTGACATTTCACCTCAATTTGGACTTTTTTTTTTTTTTTTTTTTTTTTTTTTTTTTTTTTTTTTTTTTTTTTTTTTTTTTTTTTTTTTTTTTTTTTTTTTTTTTTTTTTTTTTTTTTTTTTTTTTTTTTTTTTTTTTTTTTTTTTTTTTTAAGTATTAACATTTTGTTTCAAAAGTTTGACTTTTGTCTCTTAATTTTGACATTTCACCTCAATTTCGACTTTTTTTTATTTTTTTTTTAAGTATTAACATTTTGTTTCAAAATTTTGACCTATCATCTCACAATGTTGGCTTTCTATTTCAAAACTTCGACTTTTTGTTTCAAAGTGTTGACTTTTTGTCTCAAAACTTTGACTTTTATCTCATAATTTCCACTTGTTAAGGACCAAAAACGAACAAGCAAAAAACCGAGCCAAGTTTTCATTTTTTAGATTTTTAACTGGCGGAATTAGGTTTCCATATGTTTTAGTTTTTAGTTTTTCAGTGACTTAATATTTAGAAAAGAAGAACTCTTCGGCTCTCGCGGGATTTTAATACCTTCCAACGTGACATCAGGTGAGTGTAAGAAAGAAACGCAAGATGGCAGCACAATCCCATCAGTGTGGAGGACTCATGCAAGAAGTAAATGAAGTAAAGGTCCAGGCACTAACTTCAGACCAACTTCTGGTGAGTTATCAGTGTCACAATTTTAATGGTTGGGACTAATTTTACCTTCATTCCGGCTGCTTCTCTCTCACTTCGTTATATTGTTGCCTCTTAACATAAACAACCGAGTAAAAACAAACAAACTCGATTAAAGTTCAGTGTTTAAGTGTAAAGCACTGAAAAGTTACAAAACTGTTCCGGCTGAAAAGAAAACACCTAGTTTAGATCTTTAAGCAGCTAAGTTCTGGTTTAACTTGGGACTTCATGAGCTACCACGTGCATCTTCTTTTCTTAATTGAAAAGGAGACAAGGAGTCAGTATGAGAAAAGAAAACTCTTCACCTTCACCTCCACTTCACGTGAGAGTCAGAGTCTGACACGTGGATTTGAAAACTAGAAGGCTTCATTTTATTACATTAGGACAGCATTTCTTAGACACTGGTTACCAAAATAAGTGGGTCAATGACAAAAAGAGGGTATATAAACTTATTTTTTAAAAGTTCTTTGAAAATGGATAAAAACATATTTCTGAGAGAAGAATTAAGTTTTCTAACAGATTTCAGTAGTTGACCAACATTTCAAAGATTTTAGGTTCATTATTTTTTAGTATTTTTAATTTGAGCACCCAAAAATGTCAGGTGGCGCAACCAAATATATGAAAAAATATTTATATGTTCCTGTTATTTTTTCTGTGTGAAATTATTGGCAAGTATCTCTCAAGTGTCTGTAGTGACTCATACATTTTCATTTTGTGTGTTTCATTTCTTTTATTTGTGAATAAGATAAATAATTTGATGTTAAAATAACATTTCACATTATTACATTGGTTGTTCCACCTGACATGGAAATGGTTCCAGTCACCAATGAAGTGAAAAAACCTTTTTTATCAGTATTTCAGAGAAATCTACAAACTTTTCCACTTGGTCACAAATGTCATTTGGGTTCCTCTGGCTGATACAGTTTCCTGTTTCCTGTTTTATTCTCTTCACTTTAAAATAAAAGTCTAATGTTACGGTTGCACCACCCTGACATTTGACAAGGTGAAAATTACGGGACAAAAGTTTTTTAAATTTCTCAACAGCTTTAAAATTATTTTTATTTGCAAAGAATGTTTTATTTAAAAAGGTTCAAGCATAAAATAATGCCACTGTATTTTTAATTTCCATTTACAATAACTGACATTCAATTTTTAGAGTTTAATTACTGTGGATACTTGTCAGGACGGTTGCACCACCTGACCTTTTGGGGGTTTGAGGAACCAAAACACAAAAAAACATGTTATATTTTAAGTTTAAAGATGTGTTCAAATAACACAGGTTTCATAGAATAAAGAAATACATGTGATGAAATACTCAATTTATGATGGAAGGAAATATTGCACTCGGACACAAAAAAAGGGACGTCACGTCATTGACCCAAATATCAGTGATTTCCTCAAACAGTGACCGAATCAAAGACAGTCAATAAACCTCTCCAGCTGAAGATGAACATTCATTTAAAGGCTGTACAGAGCTAAGTGACTTAAACCATAAATGTCATTGAATGACACCTTTGCATCTCCTAAGTTTGTGAAACTTGGTCCTATTGGAGTAAAACAGAAAGACCTTGGAGCAGACACAGCACATTCAGAAAACGGGAAATCAAACCAGTGCCAGTACCACCAGCTGATAGAACTAGACTCCCTGAAAGAAAATGTTCCATACTACGCAGGATAAGGGCCACCGTGAAAATTTAATTTATGACAATCAAGTTATAGATTTATGAGAATAAAGTCAAACACTTACAATGATAATCTCAGAAATTTAGAAGAATGAAGTCATAAGTTAAGAGAATGTCATGAATTTATAAAATTATGAGAATGAAGTCATAAATCTACAGGATTTGTTTTGTAAATTTATAGGAATAAATATATAAATGGGAAAGAATTAAGTCATAAAACTACAAGAATTTTGTAATTTTTTAGGAATAAAGTTCAAATTTGCACTAATAAAGTGATAAATTCACAAGAATAGAATTATAGATGAAAGAGAATAAAGTCATAGATTTATGAGAATAAACCCATTATTTTAGTCCATGGCTTGGCTTTCAAAAGAGCAAATTTCTGACTTTTTTCTTGTACATTTATGACTTGATTCACATAAATCTGTGACGTTATTCTCATAAAGCTACTTGTGAATCTATGTGATAAATCTTGATAATGCTCTTTTTTTTTAGGTGGCCCTGATCCTCTGTTGTGGTTGCTTTCTGTACATCTGAAGCTCTGTTTAGCTGGTTTGAGACATGTTGCTTGACTCAGCAGCAGGTACTTGAGGATTGAAACTGAAGTACTGAATGGATAAAGGGCGTAAACTTTCAGGAAGGAAACATAATGCTCAGAAACAGTTTTTCAGGGTTTGCTGTAGCTTCATTAGAGTGGTCGAAGCTGGATTTAGAGATTCTCTTAAATTTCAGTCATTCCTGGCCCCAAATACACAAACATGGTTAGTCTTACTTATGGCTAAAGATGCTCCTTTAGAGTTGAGCTGATGTGATGTATTACTCAAAGCCTCATTTGGATAGTTTAGTTGTTTTGTGTGCTCTTTTTTCACTTTTATGAGATACCTCTTGGTAGGGTTGCACAATTTATTGTTTTGTATTTTTATATTGCAGGGTATATATTATATTGTGATATATTTGAGCCTTCAACCATGTTTATGTAGCCTGTCTTTGCCCAATACTATTACTAAAAGATCTATATGAGCATCCTTTTATATATTTGACCACATTACATGCAACAACTCCCGCAGATATTTCACCTTCTCAGCTCTCTGTCATCTCACCTGCTGTTATCAGGGTCGGGCAGAGTGACGTGCAGCGAGCAGGTGACTGAGAGAGAGGGAGCGGTGAATGTGAGTGGAGCAGAGCAGGGATTTGGACAGATCTGACTGTTTTTTTTATAGTTGACATCACATGAGGTGCTTTATTTAACACTTTCAGAGTTAAAGGCAGCAGCTTCCAGATCTGTGCTTTGTTCAGCTTTGTCTGAGAGTAGTGAGTGCAGATCGATACTGAAATATCGATACGACCGATACCAGATTTTTATGCTCTAGTATCGATTCTCAAATCAAAATATGGATACTTTTGATACTTTTTTTAAACTTGAAGTAATGTTAAATATTAGCAGGAGAGTGTTGGAAAGAAACTAAATTATTGAGTTCTTGTTTGAGTTATATAGAGTTAGTGGGGACTACTTTTTTCTGCCTGGGTAAGTTTGTAATACATCATGACAACAGCAAACTGCTCTGTCAGTCACTTATGAAAACACGACAGAGTGTAAACAGTCATGTATGGAGTTATTTCAGCTCCTAGATTTATTCAGGTGGGGTTTCTAGTGAATTGATAATTTAAAGTGAATTCCATCAACAAGTTTGTGATAGATTATTAAGAGCAATTGCAATAAAAAGCCATGGTGAACTTAAACAAATTCTGGAAAAAACGGAAGCATTGACATTCTATCTACACATCCATTATTATTTACATCAGTCTTAATGGCACACCCAGTGTCAGTATCAGATCGGTATCACTATACCAGCCTGAACTCAGTATTTGATTGGTAAGGAAATCGGTGGTATTGAACATCACTATCTGAGAGTCTGTTATCATTATTTCAGGCAGAGTCAGGGAGAATTGAAAGAGTTGAAAGAGTGAAGCAGTAAACTTAAAAAAAAAATTGCAATGTATTGCAGGAAACAAAAATATTGCAATATCATTTTCCCCAGTATTGTGCAACCCTACCTCGAAAGTTAGCGAGTTTTGTACAGCTCATTTCTGAAACGTAAACCTTCTCACCTGTTGACATAGGCTGTTTTCCAAACTACATACTACATACTACAGTAGTAGGTAGTAGGCACTACAGGAGCAATAAAAGTAGATAAGTTAAATTAGATGTCAATGAGATACAAAGGAAAATAAATAAATGAAATTAAGCAGGAAGTGTAATGTGAAGGAAGTTGTAATTTTTTTTGAGAATTTTTATGGTTTTTTCATTATTTTAGTGGTTCAAGGAACAATTTTGATTCATTTAGAAAAACAACAAATTCAGGGAGAGATTAGAGTCCAGATTTTATTAAATGTGTAAAGGTATAAAATATAGCAAAATCACCATATTTGATTTTTTTATCTTGCACCAAAAGTTATCGTGTATTGAAAATAAATCTGAAACCAACTGACTTTTTATTTTTACAGCTGGTGGAAAAACTGCGTCCTCATTACCCGCGTAGGCTGTTAGTGTAAAATAAAAAGTGATGAATGATTTAGGGGCTTTTATGAATTTGGTAAAAGTAAACAGCTCTTTCATGATGAAGTGAGCAGATTTACCGCTGTTTCTTTCCTGTCACTTCACTTTTATCTCTGGGACCGTTTCACATTTTTGTTGTTGTGTTGTAGTTGAGTTGATTTATTCCAGTAGGTGTCAGTAATTCACCTCAACCTGAGCGCCCCCAAACTGACAAACGGCATTAGCACCGTGCATTGTGGGAAACAGTACGCCAGGTAGACTGGTCCGTTGCATACTGAGAAATTTTCTTGGATCAGTAGGACATCCGGGAGTTTGAAGTATACTACAGATCTCGCAAGTTTTCACATACTGCCTACTAAATACTGAATTTCAGCCGAAGTAGTAGGCACTGCTAGTGTAGTAGGCGGTTTGGAAAACAGCCATAGTCTTTTCTGACTTAATCTGCACAGTAACGCTGGTATCGTTCTCACAGGTAAACAGGTGGGGAGGTTAGGTCAGGCTGGATGGACTTATATTGGGATGTGAAGGGAAAGCATCCAATTAAATTAGCATCAAAATGAATTAAATACCCTTTACTGAAGCAAAAAGATGACTTTTTGGCAACACTTTGATGAAGGCCCTTTGCCTTTGTGTAGGAAACTAAATCCATAAGGCCATGGTTGGACGAGTTTAGCAGAGAGGAACTCTGTTGGCATGCAAACAGCCCTGAGCATAACCCCATTAAACAGCATTTCCAAAACTTCTTGGTGGCCAACTCAGTGCTTGACCACACAATTGCCCTTTTGATTGAATTTGCACCAATTGCCATAGACGCTTTCCAAAATTGCAGCTGTTATAGCAGCTAACAGGGTCAATTTCTAATCAAACTGAACAACACGGTGACAAAGAGCGCTCGTTAACCGCTCTATTCTCACTCAATGCGTGAAACACTGGGAATGTGAATGAGTAAATGGATGCAATTGTGTGTGTGTATTGGGATTAGAGACAAAAGTAGCGGTAAGATCTGATAGTCGTAATGATCACAGCAGACAAAGCTCGGACACTAATTGACTAATTGACGTCACTTGTTAAAAGAAATCAGAGGCTTTTTGTTGAAGTCAGAGGTCATTAAATGTAAAAAGACAAGCTGACTGATCAGGTTAAATAGTCAGGAGTCGTCATTTTGCTTTATTTGAAGGTCAACTTTTTCAGCGTTGCTCAAAGGGAAAAACCACTGTTTCAGCACAGGTGTTTTCCAGTTTAACAGATCAAACTTGATTCTCAACTTAAGCACAGCAAGCTTCACATTTTACGTTAATTTTGAGCCTTCATACAGATTCTGCTTCTTTTGGAGTAGTTTTGAATCACTGTTGGGGTTTTTGTATTTTTGTGGTCAAGGCCATGATGGCAGGTCAGTTACAAACTTTAAAATGTTACGCAATCACTTATTATTAGCAACAGTTTTCTTACAAATCCTCCAACAAAAGACAGCAAATTATGAATCACTGGCACAGATGATGACAGTCACACTCTTGGTTCCTGCTTGATTTTTCCACAAGTTTTATTGCAAAATGGGTCAATGACGTGACGGGCATATTTTTGTGTCCAAGTGCAATATTTCTTTAGGTTAAAAAAATCAAGCAATTCATCCCGTGTAAAACTTTTATCTGTGAAATCTATGTTATTTGAAAACGAATTGGTAGATTCAAATAATACATGTTTTTTTTCGGTTTGGGCACCTCAAACACCCAAAATGTCAAGTTCAGGCAAATGAACGTAGTAATGAAACTAAAAACATAGAATTTCACTGGTAGCAAAGAAAAATATGTATGTATTGTGACATTTTATAGCCAAAACTTTTTTGATAAAACTCCTTTGCAAATAGAAATAATTTCAAAGCCATTGAGGTATTCAAAAAACTTATTAGAAATACCTATTTGGACCTGAATTTGTCATTGGCCCAAATGATAAATTCAGTATAAACCTCTAAACTTATACAGATTCCCAAAAGAAAAGCAGATGGAAACTCATTTTGTTCACATTCTTTCCTGTTCCCTCTCGAGGACTTTACATTGTGACTTTTCTGTGGAATACTTCTCTGTTGCAGAAGATATGGTAAAGCTGGATGTCCCAACATGAGGGTGTATTTTTTTCTGGAGAACTACTTCCTATTCAAGCGCTGCCTCTAAACAGGGAAAGTTGAAAATGCAAAACCAAGCAGAGCTCAGGCTTTAGGAGGATACAACAGATTTGGATTATAAAACATTTTTCTGCACAAAAACTAACATGTGAGGGTAAAGTCAGCAGCAAAAGGTGAAGTTAAGTCACAAGAAATTAAGGAGAATCTTTTCAAAATCTAGGCAAATAGAAGCAAACACAACAAAAAAGAAAAGGATTTGTATTCATATGCAACAACATGACTGAAGGCTGGATCTAGTCTTTGGACTGAGAGTAGTTATTGTGAGGAGAGCTTGAGGCCTAGGGGCAGAAAATAAATCAAAGTGATGTTTTGTAATATTGCGTTAGTTGATTTGAAGTTGGTTCCTTGTAGCCTCTTTGAAGGACGGGTATTTCAAGGAAAGCTAGTATTTGAAAGTCACTGCTAACTATTCACCTATTGTTTGGACAGTTCCCCTCTTTTATGATGACATCAGAGATGGTGATCCATTTAATGAGTATGCAAAGTTGTCATAGGTAAGTTAGATGTATAAATGGATGTTATCCAGATTTATGTTTGAGTTTTATCTGGAAAAGTCTACGCCTCACATCTTTTTTACTTGTGTTTTTGTCAAAGTTCCTCCCAGGTATATTTCATCTTGCAGGAGTCTGTTTTTCCTTGTTCCGAGCCTCCCAGTGCCACATCTGTTTTACCCGCAACTGACCACTAATGATGTCTCATGTAAGTTGGAAAGATATTATGTTGTTTTGTTAATAAATGACAACAAAAGTATCTCTGATTCCCTGAAACCACTATCTAGTGGTTTTATCACATTATAACAATGATTATTTGGTTTTCTGTATGATTTAATTATTATTTTGACATTGGAAAATTCGATTTCATCCCTCATCTGATGCTCAGTATCATCTGGACCAGTGGTTGTCAACTAGTCCGACTCTAGCACCCACCACTACACCATAATGAGAATCTGAACTGAGGAAAATGTTTAACGAAACAGCTGGAGGTGGGTGGTGGCTGCTCCAACACCCCTTTCTCTCAGCCCCACCCCACACAAGCAGTTAGAAAAAAATTCACCCCCCACTTAGTGAAATAGGTGATCGCAAACCTAAGCTGTTTATGGAACCAAGCTGCAAATATGTTTTTTGTTGTTGATGTTGTTTTTATATGTTTTTAATGCTGGAGAAGTCAGTTTGTTGGCTTTTGTTTACATGTGATTTTGTTGTCTTTCTAAATCCAGCCTCAAGCAGATGGATTGTGGCTTTTAGCTCTTCTGCTTGGGTTTCATTTTTTAAAACAGGATGTTGCCCCTAGATTTAGATCACACAGAAGTGCTAAAAAGCTGCTGTTCCTCCAGTGACCACTTGAGGCTGGCTCTGGAAATACAGGAAGTCATGTACACATGGAGCCAAAAAAAAGCAGTTTTCAGAGCTGAAATTAGCGTATTTAAAGCCTGGTAGAAACTCTGTCTCCCGTCTGGATCACTTATTTCACTAACGGCACACACTGTGAGGGGCGTGAATTTTTTTCTAACTCGGCCGTTTGGAAGATATTAAGATCGCAAGCTTGCCCAATCAGAGCCACAGCTCAGATCACGTGACTGATGGGTGCCCAATAGCTGTGAGTTTGGGCACTTGCCACTTGTCCTAATTCCAACATGGCTGCGCCCGCCGTTCTGCTTCAAAACGGGGCTGCAGTAACAGACGGGTGTCGTCACGGAGACTTTGTCCATGTTTTATACAGTCTTTGTTTAGCACATCTTCTTTATTTTGTGAAAGGTTGTGTTACAGCGCATTATTGCCACCTACTGTTAAGGAGCATGAATAAACAGCACAGAAAAATCCGTATGAGCAAAAGCACTGAAAGCGATTCTATAAACAACTTTTGGGTCAGGATCCACCAGTTGAGATTCATTTATACAGAGTGAAGAAGTGTCCCTTAGTCTTGGTCAGGAGCTTTGGCGTCTTGGTCATAGTAATGACATAACATGTATTAGTATTCTAAAGACAGACTAAAACCAATATGTTATATGGCCACATGTATGGCTGTGATTTATGACTGTCCTAAATGGGACCCACAACAGAGCTTTGTGCTACTGAAGTTAAAACATTATCCCCTCCAAAAAAACAGAAACTTTAAGTTAATAAAAAAAAAAATACAAGCAAATATGAACAGTACAATCTTTTCTCTTTTATTCGCTGTGATCCTGGGACAACGAAAGGTAAGCTATGAAAGCAAAACCACAACTAATTGGAAATAAACTTGATTCCTTTTTTCTTTAAATGAAAAAATCAAAACCACATCTTTAGAGGGTGTTGGAATTTCCAGAGCAGCAGACTGTTTTGTCTAATAGTTTTATTACCAGAAAGCTTAAGTTTAATTAAAGATATATGAAGTTTCAGTGGCATCCAGTTGAACAACATCTAAGAAAGTAAACTGTATTATCAAATAAAAGTTAATCAACAAACAGGTTTGACTAAACTTGTTATCATCCAATTACAAGCTCTAATTGCAGGTTGTTCTAACAACGTGTTACACTTCATCTAGTGCTACAATTGAAATGCTGGGTCAAAAAAAAACTATAGTAGAAATATTTAATAACAAACAAGTGTGGAGAATAAATCATTTACGGATCGTAGACCCTTGGAGGGAATATATACTTGTTCATTTGCTCGCAACCTAAATTCATTATTTATTCCCATGGAATGAATAAATTGTCCCCGCTAGCCTGTGACTGAACTTGAGCTGGTGAGAAATTCAGCCTGTGCTGCCGAACCTCAGTGAGCATCTGTTTAATGAAAATAACAGAGCAAGAACGAGGGCTCCGGCTTTAATGATTGCATTTGGGTTGGGAGTGGAAATAGAAAAAATACTAATGAGGAGGAGGGAAGAGACCGAGGAGGAGACTTTGCTCCAAGTCTGCATAAAGAGACTTGTTTGAGATTCTTAGACTTCTTATAACTTCAGACTTTTAAGTATCTTTTCTTTTGAATAGCTGAAAACTTCTCTTAAACAGCCAAAAACTTACAAAATAACTTCCACACTGCATACATTTTTAAATTTTCTTTGTATTTTATTACCTAAGTTTGGATGATTTCATTTCTTGTTACCTGCTTAAATCTTTCAGATTAGTTGTTTAGTGTACTTTTTGAAAGCTTTGGGTATCACTGTATGTTATATGCAGGAAAAAAGCAAAGCAGAACATGGGATGGGAGAGTAAGAGTAAAAGGAAAAAAAAAAGAGAGATAGGCTAAAAGATGAAAGTAAGAGAAATGGACATGCAGTTAAAAGCTGAGCCTCTCATTTCCACTTAAACCAGGTTTTCCTTGAGCATTAAGTAGGCGTGTGTTCCTGTGTGTGTGCAGGGTGGCCACAATGATCGGGGATCCTTCTTCTCCGCCTTCTAGAGAGAGAGAGAGAGAGAGAGAGAGAGAGGGAGGGAGGAAGAGAGGGAGTGAGAGAGAGAGCCGTCACATGCAGAGAGGAGCGGGACGAGAGACATAACAGAAGAGAGCTGTCAAGCTGCGAGGAAGCAGCAGAGAGAGAGAGAGAGAGAGACATCTTAGTTATTTTTCTTGGAATAAATTTCCCCGTCCGTCTCTGAAGCCCACACACACACACACACACACACACAAACACTGAGGCACACACACACACAAACACACAGACAAACACGCTGCTGTTTAAGTGTGTGTGTAAGTGCTGCTGCTACTCTCTCATAAGGAGCGCTGAATTCTTTCCAGGACCTGGACTCAGTGAAGCCTGACTCACTTGGACTGTAAGAGTGAATTCAGCATCTTGTGGTTTCTACTCAAACTGGACTCAAACAGTGCAACACTTTGGACTTAAAGAGTGTGTTTCAACACTTGACCTGAATGCATCTCTGAGGTTCTGACTGACGCTGTGTTGGCTCTTGTCAGGAGATTTGAACCTGCTCTGTCCACGCTGACGAGGAGGAGGATGTACTGGCAGGTGACAGCGGTCCTGCTCGCCCACCTTGGGGCCACCGTAGCAGGGGCGTGGAGAGCTTCTCAACCAAGACTGCAGTTCACACACACCGGTAAGATTCTGCTCTCCTGACTCTTTTGTTTTTCCTGTTTCAAGTGCTTCATCCTTCTTACTGTCTGATACATCTGTCACACTCCTATTCACACACACACACACACACACATACACATGAAGTGGATAATGATTCTTCTTGCCTCTTTCTATGATCTACTTCTTGTAGTTCATATCTTATCATTGCCCACACAGTTTGGTGAGCTATTATGAGAACAAATTATACCTTCCTCTCTCGTCCCCCCTCCATGTCTGCCCCTTTTGTTTCACTGTGACACCGCCTTACTTTCTGCAGCTCTTTATCTGACTCTTCAGAATTAATTTTCCTCCAGTCGTGAAGTTTCTCTGCCCACCTCACTTTCTTCTCTCACCAGGAGGTCTATTCAGAACTTTGATTGCTCATTTGTCTTGCCGGCATTACGTCAGAAGTTTTATTCCTTTGTTGCATATGTGCTGGAAAATTTATCAGACACCTCATTGGACTTTTTTGACTTAATTTTTCTGTTTTTCTCAATCATCCCTCATAATTAAATAGACATTGGATTGATTACAATAATTCCTGACATCTTAAAATATGCCAGCATCAATGCAACAAAGTCAAAAGGGGGAAGAAATTGAAGTTAAATTACTGGACGGTTTGTAAACAGCCTAATACACAAGCAACCTTGTTGCTGATTTTCTCCAATGGACTGGAAAACTTTGTACAAACACCATCAGAGAAAGTGGAGTAGGTCAAAGTTGAAGCCGGAAGTGGCTCTGCATAGATGGTTATTTGAACAAATGTTACTGTTCCATCATTAGACCTTTCATATTCTTTACCTTGAAGTATTTGTTAGAGATGTAAATGAATCTCCAAATCTCAGACCTTCAATTGGCAAATTTATTCATTATTTTTACTATTATTACAGATTAGATTAACTGGCAAAGATTGGGACAACAGTGAGTTGTGCAAAACATCAGTCACTTCCTAAAACAGTTTGACAACAAAGTTTTTTTTTGAAATCCTGATTGCAGCATCTTTGTTTTTGTCATTAATACTGATGGAGAGCATGATAAAAGCAGTAAAAAGTGTAATCAGTGTCCATGAGTAGAATCCAAATCTTTTGCCAACACTTTTCAAGCTTCAATTAATCTTCACATCCACAGGCAGACTTTCCTGTCACAAAGTGACTGCCTGACAGCAAAAACGCCCCCACGGGATTCAAAATCAATAGTCCATGTTTGTTAGCTTCAGTTGTGGCTAACAAAGAAATGATTATCTGATGGCTGAAATCCCAGATCCTAATCAGCACCAAATTAATTTTGCCTTGGCCCCGGGCCGATCAGTGCACCACAGTGAAATCCATGCAGCAGTTTCCACTGAGAAAACCTGCAGTCAGAGACACAGAACCACACCTATCTCTCTCTTGATGTGAAATCTGAATTCCTGCTATGTCTCTTATTCTGTGAAAGAGAACAGAATCTTGAAATGTGGTGCTGCAAGTGAATGTCACCTTTTTCTTCATGCATTTTGAATTGCTTCTTAGCACCATGTTGCATAAACACATGCTATGGAATCAACATGTCTGTTTTAAACAGGCGTGCAGTGCGTCCTGCTGGTGTTTGTGTCACGTTTGAATAGAAAGTGAGGACCCTCTGATAGGCTGAGGAGGTGCTGCATGAGATGCTCTTGATTTGTTGGAGAATTCTTACAGTTTGGTTAAAACTGGTGAATCCATAAAAGCTGTGTCTGAATATCTTTGAGATGTACTAAATCAGTGAACACCAGTTTAGTTTCCATGTGAGGCGTTTTGCTGTTTGGGTCAGACAAACATGACAGCCAAAAGTAATGAGGGAGCAAATATCTGCACTGTATACTTCTCACAGAAGTTGGGATTCTTCTTTTATGTTCTCAGCTTTATTTACACAGCATCAGCCTCAAATTAAAAGCTTTTCCCAGTTCAGTTACAGTGATAAACTCATCCCCCTTTTAATCATGTTTACCAGAGACACAGAGGAGAAAGAAAGCAACTGATTACACATTCTTACATAAGCCAAAATACAAAGAGTCTGTGAAGTAGATGTGATAAAGCTGAAGTCGACCAATGGTGACCTAGAAAGTACAAGGAGAGAGAGAGAAACCTTGTTGGATTCTCCCAGGTGGGAATTTAGCTCTAATGAAATCTGAATGTGGAAATGTAAAGCGCTTCTTAAGTAACGGGGCGTGTATGTGTGTGTGTGTGTGTGTGTGTCCTTGAGAGTGTACGTGTATGTGGTTGCAAGTGCCTGAATGTGTCTGTGCATAAGAATGCTTTTTTCTGTTTAAGCCACTTTGAAGACAGAATATGAGCTTGTGTGTATCTGTGTGGACTTAAATAGAGACGTTTCACTTCCAGCATCTCTGCCCACCTCACTCTTTGTTGTGTGTTTTGCTGATGTGAATCACCATGTGAGCTTTGTGTGTGATTTATTTCTTCATCATAGGAGAAGAAACACAGAAATCAAACGTGTGATGTGTGGAGGGATTTTAATGGCCAACATGGTGTTTGTGCTTCTCCTTACATCTCAGTGGGAGCTGCATGCAGTGGTCATTTCCCTTCTCATCATCACCCAGCTTTTCCCTCAGATAGTGGGCCATTTTCTTTCTTGTAAAATTGCCGTAATAACAAAATGACTTCAGTTCCCCTTAAACACTTTGACTGGGGGGGTTGTCTGGCAGTTCAGACAAACTGTACATTCTTATTTTCCTTCATCTGTCGGGCTCACAGCTAATTGGAAATCAAGTCTGACATTGGAGCGAAGGCTTTTGCCCCAGTTTGAAGAAAATTGGATGTCATTAAAGCTGTGTAGCTGAAATTCAACACATCCTGGAGTTTTGAAGGAGTAAAATAATGATGGAGTTTAAGAAAGCAAACAGGAATACAGACTGCAAGTATTTTATAAGCCAATTATTTCAGCAAACAATTAAAACAAACTGATAGAAAAACTGTCATGTATTTGTTTTACTTTAAGGAATTATTAATGAAGGCTTTGTTTTCTTGCATGTTCAGAGGAATTGGTTGTCCCCTGTTGACTTTACTGACTGAAGGTGCTATTCAACAACAAGAACAGTCGTGCACTATTATCCCACATCCTCACTGTAGCCAAAGTGTGTCCAAACAACTGACACGGAATTCCTTTCTGGTACAAGCTGCTCGCGTTGTACTGTCAAACAGTGTTTGAGTTTTCCTTCATGAAGCTTCTGTGTAGCAGACTGGATGGGGCAGTGGCTGTTTTCCAAACTCTACACTTGCAGTTCCTACTGATGTGGCTGAAATTCAGTGTGCGAAAACTTGCTCGATCAGCAGTAAGCCAAAAAGTCCTGTCCTACTGACCCGGGAAAATTCCTCAGTATACCACGGACCAGTCTACCTGGCATACTGTTTCCCACAATGCATGGCGCTAATGTTGTCTTTATATGCAAGTACACTCAGGCCCTGTTCACACAACAATGGTTTTAGGGTGAAATGCAATACTATTGTTGCATTTCAGCCTCTTCTTTACACTGAAACAGCATTTTCACCAGCCTAAAACTCAAGCTTTTGAAAACAGCCGCCAGAGCGGAGTTTTTCTGAAATGCCGTTTCACTGTTGAAGCCGTTTTCAGTGGAAACGCTCACGTCATGCTCTGCTTTGCACGTGTGAATCAAACCTTTTCTGTACCGTGCGTGAACTGAACGACAACAGCAATAGTGACCTACTGATCCATTCTTAAGCTGCTGAATCTACTAACTGCCTACCAAAAAAAATGTGCATCTATTGCAACATTTCTGCAATTTGCGAATAAATTTTCAGTATAAATGCTAGATGATCAGCTCACCTCTTCTTCAGCTTCTAAACAATTGTCGTGGTCACTGCTCCTACAGTAATATTGCCATCTACAGGCCTGACATGCATGCTACAGCATTTTCATTCCCTCACGGTTTCCATGTAAATGCTGATTTTATTTTTTTCCTCTGTGTTGTTTGTGTTTTCGGATGAAACGCTGTCAAGTATGGTCTTGTAAATGGGGCCTCAGATTCAGTTGAAATACCGCCACCTGCTGGAGTGAGCCAGCATTACAAGTATAATACAACAACACTAAGCTCAAACAGTTTGTGAGATAGAGGTAAAGTAGTAGATCATCTCACTTATTGTCATTAAAGAGGTGTTTACTTCTACGAAATTCATTAAAACCTACAGAAAACACTCTTTAACTTTTATTTTTCAAGCATTGCCTATGTAGGTAATACGAAAGCATTTTTTCTGTTTTAATGGTTATTCAGAAAAACACAAGACTTCAACCATGCATACAGATAGAAATTTCTTTTATTTCAGTAAAACAGCAGTAGTTTCCAAAGGCCTGAGTCAACAGTTACAATGTTCAAAGACTTGAATAACCTATCTGATAGTCGTCAGGCAAAATTATCTTCCTTAAAGCAAAGGTTAAATATAAAAAAACAAAAACAAAACAAAACTCATACCCGCCCAACCCGACCCCTCCAAAGAGTGTGATCTACCATTACAATGCCCAAGTTTGAGTGTGTCAATTCTTTTTCAAATTCATCAAGTTTACCGAAAGCATTTTTTTCCCCATCAGCTTCACATTTCTGTTTCAGGTTTATTTCTAAAGAGCAGTAACTTTTGGTGTGAGATTAAAGTCAATTATAACAATTTGGCTGATTCTTAAAACTTTTCTTTCTAACTTTTTAAAATTCCCTTAAGCCACTCCCTTAATTTTGTTGAATGAATTTAAAACCTATTTACCTTTAATGTGACTTATCTGTTAATGTATTGTTCTTGTAACTTCACCAGTGATTGACATTAAGTGCTTCATCTTGCAATGTCTTTGGATATTAATGACTAAAATGTCAAGATGTACCCATGGTTTGTTTTATATGTTAATGATAAAGTCAGAAATAAAAACCCCTAATCCACCAGCTCTCCAAAACTAAAAACCAGAGTAGCATACAACAAAACAGAACCAACAGAACAGTCATAATGCATATTATGTTCAAAAGCAGAGTTCAGTGACGACTACCTACTACATTCACATAGAGTAGGCAGTAGGCGGTTTGGAAAACAGCCAATGTCATGCGGTTACTTCTTTTTCTTCCGTTGGTATTCAAGGGTTAATATCAAGCTTCCAACAGCTGTTAAAACAGAAGAAGTCCTTAGAATGTATCCTTTTTTAGTTTTGTATGTCTCAAAATCTTCTCATCAGATACATATTTAGTAATAATAATAATAATGCATTTTATTTCAAAGCGCCTTTCAAGACACACAAGGTCGCCTTACAAAGGGTAAAAAACATAAAAACAAAATAGAGTTAAAACAGCAACATAAAAGCAATAGAATAAGGGACAATATGGAGCAGTTAAAAACAGTAGGTATTATGAGACAGATGAGTTTTGAGTTTAGATTTGAAGATGGGGAGGGTGGCAGAGTTACGGAGATCCGGGGGCAGTGAGTTCCAGAGCTGGGGAGCAGAGCGGCTGAAGGCCCTGCTCCCCATAGTGCTGAGACGGGCAGGGGGTACAGTGAGGTGGAGGACGGAGGAGGATCTGAAGGAGCGAGAGGGGGTGTTGACATGAAGGAGGTCAGACAGGTATGGAGGAGCCAGGTTATGGATGGATTTGAAGGTGTACAGGAGGATTTTGTAGGTGATCCTTTGTTTGATTGGGAGCCAGTGAATTTAACAACATCATTTTTACCCGAAACACTAATTGATCTTGTTCTTTGGATGGTGAAGTGGTCAAGAGTTTCACTGGTTGAAGCTGTTTCAGGTTTTTTTGATGACTTAGATGGGCAACAGTTGCCATAAGCGCTTGACATGGAAACAAACAAACAATGGACCAGGATCTAAAAGTTCCTGGACCTTCTGGTTGAAAAACACCTTGAATCGTCATAATCTACGTTTTTTTTTCACATTTTTATGATCCCTCCTGGCTGAGAAACTGCTTGACCGCTGAGCTTTTTAAATTAGTCCAAAACTCTTAAATCCATCAAATCAAAGGCTTTATTTGACATGAAAGCTTTCAGTTGGCAGCAGCAGAGCACTTTTGTATTTGAATCCACCTGCTGGACAGGGAAGCTCCTCATCAGGCTGAAACTGATCTGAGAATAGAGAACAAACTGGCTTTATGGTTAGTAGATATGAATAACAAGGGATATTTGCCTACTGCAAAAACAAAAGGTAGGTGGGGCTCACAGCTAAAAAAAAAACCCTTAAAAAGCACAAAAGGTGTGAAAGATATAAATATAAGTATCATAGCAGAAATCTGCATTTTAGCTCTGAGATAAGTTACTTCTTATGATCATTGAGGAGGAAACTAAGTGCGTGTCCACCCTCAAGACCTACAGACTGAGACTGTGCAGACTTCAGTTGTTTGTTCCGTAACATGTTTACTCTAATCCTGTTAAGTCTGTATGAGCTACTTGTAGATAATCCTCAAGACTGCAGGAAAAAAGTCTGTTTAGATTCCTATAAGACAGCACTTTCAAACAGCTCCAACATTAGGTCAGTATTGCAGTGAATTGTGGGTGATTTAATCAGTGAAGTAAGGTGAAGTGTGCACAGCAACAACCCTCTCTCAAAGTTTGCTTTAGGGTCCTTGTGGTCCAGTTTTATTGGATTGTGCTCCTTCTTAGCCCTCTCAGACTTCACCAAGTGTGTCAGCAGTGTCAGGTCGTCTTAGAGAGTAAAGCTGCTGCATTTGGTGTCAGTTTGACTCTTGAAGTCTGTTCACACCAGAGAGGAGATGATACTTGGACTATAACAGCAATAGAGATTTTATGTTAAGAAGGTTTTTGGGGTTTTAGAGAAGCTGTAAAGACTTTTTAGTATCTTTTGATTCTTAGGTCTCTGAAAGCAGAGTATGAATATCTCTCCAGGAACAATTAGTGGTGACTCTTCTCTTGAAGGGCAAATTCCTATCCATCTATTCTCAATGGAGATGGAGATGGGTGGGTTGCTGGGACTTTTCCCAGCTGTCGTTGGGAAACCTACCAAGCTTGACTTTGGACTGTGGGAGGAACTCAATATACCTGGAGGGAACCCATGCATGCATTGGAAGAACACGTAACCTCCACATAAAAAGCCTCAGCCAGGATTTGAACCTGCTGGAAACAGCACTGAGGCTTTAAAGTCGGGCAGCTGCCTGTAAAATAATTAGAGCAGAGAATTAGTGTAACTTATGAACCATGGGTTCTTTTTTTCATTTAAATTCAATTATTTATGATAGCATGAAGCAATAATATGTGTGGTATAATGGCTTGCTCTCAGTACACAAGCATAAACCCACCTGGGCAGCTTAAGAGAAACACAAAGAAGAGGTGAAGAGGACAGGATGACCAAAGACTAAAGATTTTAATCAATGAGTCACTCAATCAATCTTTATTTATCTATATAGCGCCAAATCATAACAAACGTTATCTCAAGACACAAAACATGGACCGGTTGATACCTGTTAATTTCATTTTTTTTAAATTCTTTGCGTCCCAAGAGACGTGTTCTCTGGGGTTCGAGTCAAGATCGTGGTCTGTTTCCCACGTCATCCCCCACATTCCCCGTTCCTACTTTACTCTGTCCTGTCCTCTCCAATTAATCTTTTGAATCCCAAGCAGTTTGTGGTAGTTTTTTTGCTTATGTCACATTTTTACTCACTGTCGTCTCATTTCTCGCTGTAGTATGAAGTCCTACACCTTTTTTTGGTTTCAGAACACCCATTGCTAAAGCCAAATGTAACTCAACAATGTCTCCTGAGCAGTATAACATCATCAAACTACAGTATCTATTATGTCATTTTTAAAGATATTTACTCTTTATAAGTAATTGATAATATCAAAGAAGACATGAGAATCAAAGCTTTGTTGATAAAATCCTCCTGTCTTTTCTGGACAGCTTAGATATGTTTCTGACAACACTCAAGAGACATTCAGGTACCACTGGAAACTTGAGAATCTGATGGTTGTGCAGCTTTTTTCAGTTTTGAGATTGGAAAAATGTTTTGTAAATGTCAGTTATGTGCTGAAAGTGGCAAAACTCAAAAAATAGGGTTTATCCTGTAACCTCTCCAGCGTTTTGACTTGACCACATGGAAGAAACAGGAACAGTTCATTACACTCGCAGACTTGATCCAAAAAAATAAGACCATTGAGAGTAAATTGTGGATGAAAATCAAAGTTTATTGCACATTAAAATGAAACAAAAGTGTGTTTGATGTCTCCAATAATAATCAGAATGCTGAGCCTGTCAATGATGGTTTGCTGCAGACTTGTCCCCCCCCACAGGTGCGCTCTGCCCACCTAGTTAATGATGCAGTGCCTAGGGGGGGCACACACAAGAAAAAAAAGGAATAATTTTCAAGTCAAATGAAACTAAATGTGGCTCCTACATGTGCCAGCAAAACAAGTGTTTTTGCTCTATTGCAGGCTTGGGATTCAGAGGGTTAAAAGCTCGGAAAGCCCAAAAATTCACACACAAAAGAAACAAATAGAAAATGTTAAGTGCAGAAGATGTAACTAGCTACGATACTGTGATAACACAACAGAAGAAAGCTGAAAGTTTAAGATCTGTTTAATATCAAACTGTAGGAAGTATGGCCTTGTTAAGGGTAAAATTCTTCATTCTGCTTTCATTTTATTGATTCTGAATTCTTTTTGGACGTATATTATAGTCACATTAGAGGTGCACACCTCTCTATATAAATTTCTCTCTTTGCAAGGTCATTGGTCTGACAGAGACAGAATCTTTTCTCCGTCTGGTTCTGTTCTGAGTAGTGAAATGTGATCTGACTGACTAACTGAGCAGACAGCTTCATGTCTGTAGAAAATCAGCTTTAAATGCTAAAACACATGCCTGATTACCTCCTAAACCTCCAACTCTCTCTTAATCAACCTGATTATCCCAGTCATTCACTCAAACTAGAGGTTTCTGCTATGAAGGGGAGCCGAATACACACACACACAGTCATTGTAACACACATACTCAAGTGTATCGTGTCCATTATCCCTGTCATTAAGTCGGCATTTGTTCAATTTTCTTAATTATATGATTTTAGAGGGCAGTTATTGACATCACACACAATCAATATTCCTTCCTGCTCCTGTTTTACACTTATTTCCTCTCACAGAAATATGTCTATGTTGTGACTTTAAATAATGTACCAGAGAAAATCAATGAAAATATTTTATGTAAATATTCCTTAAAGCCTGACATTAAAAAATTGTCAGAAAATTCCATTTTTTTGGAACTGAGATGTTTATTAACCCTTTCAACAAAATCCACAAGAAATATTGCTTTATCATTTCATTCATGATATATTTCTTGAATCACATTTGACACACTGGGCAATTTTGCATACTATTTTATCCATTTCATTAAAGTTTTTTAGTCAATATGTATTTATTTCATGCAAAAAGTTGTATATATATTTTCTAAAAGTAACTATTTCAATGTTATTTTTGCTGCAACTTCTTGAGAATCAAGCAATGACTTTCCTGAAAATATGTAAGTTGATGATTTAATAAGAGCAGACATTTTGAAAAGACTGTAGTGATATGACAATCCTCAAGGTGTTAGAATAAAGAAACTATTTATCATTTTGATGAGATAGAGGTCTTTGAACTTGTGTCAAATATGATACGTTTGGCTTTAAAGGGTTTAAAAGTGCTATGAGTTATCCAAAGACTGGAGAAAGTGCAATTAAAAAAGCAGTCTTTAGCTTTATTGGAGCATTAGCATGCAAAGACATACCATAAAGATTTATAAAAGCCTCAGAGGATCTTGGTGAAGCTTTAATAAATGGTTTATGAAGCCAGTGTGAATCTATTTCCCCACAAAAGAGCAGTCATGTTTTATTCATACAGTATTCACTTTGTCAAACGGTTAAACGTTGATTTTAATCCCATAACAGTCACTGCAGAATACAATTGAGTGATCTGACTTTGTTTAAGTGGGGACGTTGGCTGTGAGCTCTCACCTCTCTTCTGCAGATTGCCTCTGATTGTTGTAATCCTGACATTTCAACATGTCCTGCTGTTAGCTCAGAGTCTGTCTGGACAAGTGGCCAGATTGTAATGTAAATGTAAATGAGTGCTTTTCAATTTCACGCTATTAGCATGCAAATTGCTCGGTTATACCACACAGTAGATTAGCTCTGTATTGTCCAGATGCTTGTTTGCTCATGTGCACGGTTGTAAAATTCAATTTAGATTTCATCAGAGAAACATTTGTGTTGAACAAACAAACCTGCGATTTGAAATACCCTTATTTAATTTCAGTTTTCTCTGGATGTTGTGACTTTATGAAGGATACAGGAAAAGTGTTCCCAGCTACAAAACGATTAAGGAAACGTTTGCAGCCAACAGCTGCTGCTGCTGAACAAAATGCAGATGAGCTGACAGGTTGTAATAGAGTTGGAGTGTAGTGCAGCTGTGTTCACGGTGAGAGGAACAAACCTGCTGCTGCTTGACTCCATGTGAGGAAGATTTGAGTGAGTTCAGGATCAGCTTTGGACTGTGGGTGGACTTTTGTTGTGTGTCTAGTGTGTCTTTTATTGAGAAAGGTAAAAAAGCCACCTTTGCTTTAATAGTTTATCTATGAATCGATCAATCAATCAATCAGACTTTATTTACATGGTAATACAAATCAAGATAAGAGAATAAAACAACCAGGTTAAAAGAATAAAATACTAAAGGACCAAAAGGCTAAAAACGGTAACAGAAGACAAGATGCGATGTAAACATTTTAGACATCATTATTAAATAATTCCTGTAAGTTAAAGGCAGAGTATGCCGACATTTTTGTAAGTTTTGTTAATTCATTTACACACATCCAAAATGGGCTCCTCCTCAGTGGCTCAGTGTCAGCGGCTGCACATGCTCACTGCCTCTGATTGTAGCTAATGACATGGCTAACAGTCATAGCTTCGTGAACAAACCATAGACTGTAAAAAAACAGCCCTCTAAGAGTCTGCAGCAATCACGTGAGAGAAACTCAAGAGCCGTTCTCCTAGCTTCCTGCAGTCAAATGAGATACACTGTAAACGTATCATTTTTTCATCAGATTACGGCCGGTATCGTAGCCACCAACTTCGATAGCACCTCCGACTTGCTATCAATGCACAAGGTCACTTGCGCACAAGGTCACCTACTCTCCACCAAGAAACGTCCCCAGTCAACCTAAACATCAACAAAGCAGGCAGGGGAGGGGCTCTACAAGGGGGTGAGGCAGACACAGACACTGACACACAAATGTTGAAGCCCAGAGATGACAATGTAGAAGGATTATTCCTGTAAAAGTTGACATTTTATTTTTTAGGAAAATCCTGCAGACTCTACCTTTAACACTGATGATGCATAACATAAATAAATAGATGAAAAAACATCATGACTTTAAATGATTTAAAAATCAGGACTGATTGAAAAAAAAAAAAGGAAAACTCAGCCTAAAAGCTTCACTAAAAAGATAAGTTTAAAGTTTTGCTTTAAAATGTTGGTGCTCTGTGCAGCCCTCAAGTCTTTAGGCTGTTCCACAGGCGTGGACGGGAGTGTTTAAAAGCTGCCTCACCATTCTACATTAAAAGTCCTTGACCTGAGGACTTGAGGGCTCTCACAGGCACATACGATAAAAGCAAGATAAATAAGAGGGTGCAAAACCATCAAGACATTTAAAAATGAGTAAAAGAACCTTAAAATCAATCCTAAGACATAGTTGCAGTCAATGCAGAGACTTTAAAAAAAGGAAAAACTTAAACAGTGTAGACTGTAGATTGCTGACCAGGACTTTCTGCTCTCCATAATCATTCTGGCAGTGGAGTTCTTGAGAAGCTGAAACTGGGAATTTTACTCTTTTGGAATACCCGAAAGAAGTCCAGTTCAATAATTATGGGAAATCCTCTTTATTACGGGGCAATATTGGGAAAATGTGACAGAATTTTTTCTTTAAGTCAGGATCAGGATCTGGAAATTTATCAGGATTGTTTTTCATGATGTTTTAAGACTATTTTACAAACAATATTTTTCACCTTAGTAATCATGTCTAGCATTCTGAACTACGTCCGTACACCATTTTCTTTTTACCTTTTCTGCCAAATACCATAGCTTAAATCTAGTCTTGTGTCTTATGTGTTTTTTGAACTCTTGGTGTTTTGGAAAAACATTTTCACATCATGATAAATAGATTGATTGAAACACATGAGCTGTAAGAGTTGTTGAGTTTCTGCAGAATGTTCAGAGCTTTAGCTTCAAACAAGTCGAGTGTACAGTGCAGATGTAGTTTTGTTAGATGTTACTAGAAAGACTTTGGTTTTATTTGTGCACTTTACAGAAAATGTGAATGTACATTAAAATTAAGAACATAGTTCATTTCAGTCCCATAATAAATACATTGTAAGGCTAAAGCTGGGAGTCATTTGAAAATGTACCTAAGGCCACAATTGGCTCTGGGGCCAGACGTTGGGCATACCTGGTCTAAGCAGCTGGATATATCACAAAGAAGCACACTAAAACGAGTAAATACACAAAGATACATATGAAAAAGCTCACATTACTGATCCAATGAGAATTTCCCTGAAGTGCATCAAGGAGTTTTGTGGATATTAATCAAAAATGACGGCCACCTGTTGGGCATTTCTAAGTCTTTTTCTTAATGCTTCAAGAAAAAGGATTTGTATTTCATTTTTCCAGCTCCTTGTTAATGTTGCACTTAACTCTGATTTCATATTTTTAGTTGAGTGGGTCCAAGGATGGACCGATTCAGTTTGAGTTATTGCTTTCTTGTTTTAGAGTTCTGCTCTCAAATTTAATCACAGTCTTGGGTAAAACTTTCAGCAGTTGCACCAGAGTGTCTGTTTTATTTGATCCACCTTACATTTCTGAATTTCCTCGCAGTGCTGAGAGCAAGTCAGTAGTGAAACTCAGCGTCTCTTGTGCGTCCTCTTCCTCTTCCCCAGTGTCACCTTCCTTTTCTCTCTGTCTACTAATAAAGCACAAAAGACTTCACAGTGATATTAAAAATCAGGAGATATTTCATTATTCATTTATTCTTTCAGATCTGTTTCTATCTAGGCCAGTGCTTTCCAGGCTCAGGGCTGAGGATGTTGCTGAGATGTGGATTTCATTGGAGCGGTTATCTGGCACAGCATCAGGCTATTCTCTGTTATTAATTTTAATGGCAGCAGTCCCCAACGGTGGCTGTACTGTTGCTTGTCATTATTGAAATCAAACGACAGCTGTTTCTTTATCCCACGCTTTGGAAAGACTTAAAGAACATTCTCTGAAAGGCAGCCGCGATATGTTGGTTGTTTGCTTGGATGAGCACAAAGACTGGTTGGCACCTATAGACTGAGTCAGTTTTTGAGTTTTGTTGCAAAACTTTTGGTCCTTATTAAGACATAACCCCCAGCTCGAGGGCTCCCTCCTCTCTCTGGACAGAGGCAGTGAAAAGAGTCTAATTACGCCCCTGTTTTGACAACAACAGCCCCTGACAACATCGGACATGCTTTAAATTTACCCTCGAGAGGTTTCTGGTGTTAATATTTGAGGCTATCTTTAGCCTGGAGTTCATAATTAAGCTCAAAAACCACAAGCATCATATTTCTTCCATTTCCCTGAAGTATTAATTTGCTCTAATCTGCTCTGCCGTCAAAAATCAAGAGCTGATTTTCTCTCCTCACCTCCCTGATTATTGCTGTGTGTCAGCAATTCCTTCCTGTTGAAGTTTCAAAAGGTGTAAGGGGAGTTTTTAGTCCTGATATGTGAGGAAAAGGGGAAACTATTGCCCATGGCAAACTCTTTCAGAGCTGAAAAATGACAAATGAGTCACTAAAAGTTGCTGGCTTATACAAGTTTACACTGAAAAAAACCTGTTTGCCAATGCCAATACCAGGGCAAAAAAAGACAGATATCCGTCATATTGGCCAATGTCCATTAAACCGGCCGATATTCCACATATCCGCTGTTACATGAAATAAGAGCATCGACATACACAGGATATAAACTGTACATGAATACAAACTCTTATAATTCCCAAAATATGATTCAAGGCAAAAGAGCAGAGCACCAAACAATTAAAACTAGGAACTTGAATTATAAAACTGTCAACATAAGGACTGTAAACTAACGGATAGATAAAAAGACCAATGCATGGCGGGTGTGTGAGGCGGGGGGCACTCAGGCAGAGAGTAGCATGCAGCCCGACACAGACACACAGGAGCAGGAACAACAGAACCTCCACACAGAGGGCACTGATTATTATTACGTTTGATAAGATTTCAGATTTTGCTGTGTAAGTAACCCTGATCAGTACAGGGTTGAAAAAAAAATACCCTACTTCTCTCCTTTACTTTGACTGCATCAAGGATATTTGTCCTCAAAGACATTTTTGATTTATTCACCAGTGGGAAGTCTGAGGCACAGAAGATAAACAGGGATACGAGGACTAAACTAAAAGCTTATCTCATTCCCATTCATGAATTGTCACTTTCCTACCAAGAGTGATTTGATGTGGGTTAAATGGAAGTAACAAGTCGTCAGTAGCAATAAGTCGACTCTATTAAATTTCAGATCAGTTCTACATTTGATCCCTGACCCTTGATGTAAGCCGGAGTTCCAAGAGACTCCATAAACAAGAAGAAGCCACAAGAATTCGATCCTCCGTGTTTTAGTCAGTGATGGAAAGATCAGACAACTGCCACAAAAGGCTGGAAGTCAGACTTCCTGTTCCTGTTTAGAAAAAGCAGGACTTATCAGAAAACAGAGAGGATGTGCGGTCACAGATAGGAGGATTTTATTATCTGGCTTGACTCGAAAGAAGACATTCATCATAAAGCTGGCCCTGCAGAGCTGACTGTAGATATAAATCCGAACTGTGCAGACATTCTGACCATTAATAATTTGCACAGGACGGTTTCTTTTCTTTGTGCTCCCCTGTTTTAAAGATGAAGGGATGTAGTTATTGCTCATTTGCCAAAGTAAACGTCCAGTAAGTTTACTGCATGCCGAACATGCTTTGATTCTGAGCCAAGAAGCTTAAACCACCAACAATTTATACACTGCAGTGGTTATTTTACTCCAGGGGTGGGACACAGACCCTCTTAGTAAAGTGTTGTCTTAGCCCACATGTAGTTGAATTTATGGAAATGATTTTGCTGCGGGGGGTTTGCTACTTTTAAGGAACAGCAGTATTTCTTTAAGCACCAGTTCAAGCCAGAGTTGGAGTTAATGCTTCATCGTTTGAAGGCATAATCAGATTCCTGAACATGAAATCCACGTTGTTAAAACATATGACTGATGTTGTTTCAGTTATTATGAAATTTCGAAGCTTCTACAAGTAACTTTTGCGTTGATCTTGGTAAAAAAAACAGAAAATCTGATCTTGTCCAGTTGAAACTTTTACATATTTTTCTGAATGAAAATCTCATTGCTGTGTGCCATCCTTGGGCTTATAAAAAGTATTATGCTTGTTGAATCTCGAAGTGTCAACTAAGACTCCATCAGCTGTGTGCATTAGATTGATTGGCCTGATTACTTCATGGAGGGTTAAACTTGACCTGATGGGCTTGACTGCTCTTGTGGGTCATGTAGAGGCATCTGTATTAATCACAATCTGTGTCGTAACAAGTTAAAGCTTGTGTTAGATATGAACCTTCTCACATTGCTGCTTAAAAAGTTATGAGCAGCTCATTGCAGCTGATATCATTCTGCATAATCTCAGTTTTGAATCAACTCAATAAAAACAGAGTGTTTTTGCAAGCCTTGTTTTCATACAGGAAAACTGAGGATCTCAAATGATGAATATGATCATGAGGTCAGGGACATGCAAATTTGTATATAACAACATAAAGCTGCAGGTGCAGTGTGTTGTGCCTCTAAACCTGCAGTTGCGAGTCAAAATCTACTCCCTCTGGTGACTGGCTGTGACCTTGCAGAGCAGATAGACCTGCCTGATTCATTCTCTGAAATCCTGCAGATCCATCTTGCCAAGTTCCATTGAAAAACGATTTCACCCGGTCCAATATTGACCGGACCAATCAGAGAAGAGAGGCAGGAGCTGCAAACGTGGCGACAGGGAGAAGCGCCTGAATGTTTGAAATCAATGGTGGTGTGTGAAGCGGTCTCTGTGAACGTGGCAAACTCTGCAGTTTTATCAGAAATTGACTCAATTTCTTGTCTAAAAGAAGTACAGAGAACTTTGCTTAAAGTTTTTCTGACAGGAAACTGTGCCGGGGTTGAAACTGGTCAGCAGAAGAGTTTAAACGGTCGAGTAAAATCTCTCCGTTGCGGATATATGAACTGTCTGTCTGGCGTGTCAGGTCACACACCTATGTCATACCGTGGCCTGATGTGGATTGGTCTGTGATGAGTGTCTCGAGCAAACAGTCATTTGATCACCAGCTGTTGGTTTTCTTGATGGACTTGCCTCTGAAAACAGTTTTGAACAGCTCTTTCCCAGATGGACAAGTGAAATATCTCCATAGTGACCTCCGCAACACTGAGTCCTTACCCCTCTTCAAAAACTAGACTCAAAACCCATCTGTTCAAGCTCGCCTACTCCCTCTGACCTTTCACCACCATTGCACTGTTTTGTATTTAAATTTATTGTTATATATTGCACTGTATTGTATTTCTTGTTTTATATCTGTTTTAGTCCTCTTTTGATGCCCTTTTATTCTTGCAAGGTGACCTTGAGTGCCATGAAAGGCGCCCTCAAATAAAATGTATTATTATAATGATTATATACGGGTCTGTCTGTCTGGCAAGTGGGGTAAGACTGGCTGCAGTATAGGCCAAAAACTCCATCTCCTCATTCATTCCAGATTAGAGGTAGTAAAATAAAATTAAAAAAAAATAATAATACGAACAAATGTTTCTCATATTTCTATGCTGTGGTAATATGAATATATTATGTGGCTGCATTGTATTTAGGTCTCTGTTTTTTCATCAGTTATTAGACATTAAAAACTGGGTTTTATGTCATGTTTTAGGATGATTGTTGCTGCTGCTGTTCTTGTGTTGATTTTTCGGGAATAGTAAGAAATTTCAGGAAAGAGAGTCAAGAAGAAATTAGACTAATCAAAGAAAGTTGGTGCCTTTGTCTGGATTCTTTAGGCTTGAAAACTGTTCATTGATAAAAGGCAGTGCCAGGCTGGACATTCTACATACAGTCAATGGTTTGAACTTGTTTTATATGACATTTTTTGATCCATGTGATAACAAGTAAGGATGAAGCAACTCACAAAATCCATGGTTTGAATCTTATCTAGTTTCTTAGATGTTGTTTTGACACCCCAGAATACCACATATCCAGAAAAAAAATCAACCCTTGACAGTTTTTTTTCATTAAATATGTCACATTGACGGACTGTGCAGAACAGTAGCAACTCTAACGGAATTCCTTTTGGCTACAGAACCATACAATGGTAAAAGCCAGAGCTATGCTGTCATTCTGTATATAGTTTACGGCTCTGATATGCTTTTCAAGATGAAACATCTTTTAAATTTGTATATTTCATCCATTATTTTAACAAACATTCATACAATTTGATGTGAAAACATGCAAAGAAACATGTTTGATCTGGTTTCCAAATCCCTTTACCTCAAGGAAGAGGCGACGCGAGGTGACTTAGCCAGTATTACAACAGTATTAATGCCAGAATTTAGATAGACACAGCATTACAACTTCTTTTTAAAGTAGCATTTTTAGTGTGTTGTAAAAAAAAAAATAATAAAACCACTTTAGTTGTTAAGAGTTGTAATAAGGATTACTAGCTCGGGCAGCCAGCTTTAAGAGTCAATAAACCACAGGATATCTGTCTGTAGTTTTGTGACTTTTTCCTCAGGATTCGTTCTGAGCGTCGTGAGTCCAAGATCAGACTGAAACTGAGCGTCTGCTGCTGCTCTTTTACAACTAAATCTGCTCATGAGGTTGTGGTCGGAGCATTGAAGCGATGACATTGTTCCACGCTGGGCAGCTCCCACATGAGACTGTTTGTGACTGTGTAAATATAAAACAGAGAAAACAATGAGCGTTCTCAGTGAACCCTCTCTTGGATAAATAAAGAAGGGAAAAAAATTAGAGTAAAAAGCAAACAGAGAATGGATTTGTGTGCTCAAGCGTTGCGACCCTGGTCGATCTGTCTGATGATGATGAATAATCATACGGGCTGGGGGTCAAAGGTTAAGCTGTCCACGTGGGTCTGGTCTGTCTGTGACACAGTCCAGATGCAGATTGTTAAGTACTTGGATATAATTTTGCCATGGCATGTGTTGTGTGTGTGTGTGTGTGTGTGTGTGTGTGTGTGTGTGTGTGTGTGTGTGCGTGTCTGTGTCTGTGTGTGTGTGGCCTCATACATTTAAACAGAGAAGATTTGGAGTCCAAGTTGAACAGTAAAAAGCCTTTGAGAGAGAAAAGTTTCTATCTGAGACATTGACCATGATAAACCTGATCCCACACAAGCATTCACAACCTCACACACCCATCCTGGAGTACACAACGTGGCTGGATTTGGCATGAAAGCGAGCCGTGACGACAGTGAGAGTGTATGAATATGAATACATAGCGACATGTTCAGGAGGAATTCATTCATTACTTCACATGAGTGCCCATCTGTGCGCCTATAGGCTTCGTTCCCAGGCCTCCTGCTGTAATTGCAACAGTAATTGGTGAAGTGATAACCCCATTTCCACAGGAAATGTGCCTCGGTTTCCTCGCCCCCCGCCACCAACAACTGCCCCCCCAATCCCTGGTTGCGCAGCCATCAAAGTCCTCCCCATGGGAATGTCGCACCAGACAGCTAAAGTTCCCCGGGGCTTAAGAAGTAGACCAACAGACGGACAAAGACAGACACACAAACAAAAACTACACAGGGTTGGGAGCTAACAAACACTGGCACTTGGACAATGCTTAAGGCTGTACGAGAATAATTAGATATATTACTGATAAGTGTAGCCTCTGTGTTCGTGTGTGTGTCTGTGTGTGTGTGTTCGGATGCAGAAACAAGAGTAACTCACTGACTAACAATAGGGAAATGATATAGCCTGAGTGGGAAACTTGATATGTGTTGTAAATTCTGCATGCAGATGGAAAAGTTTCCGTCCGGACAGAAGTCGCCGCTCAGAGTGAAGCTTTTTGTCGAGGAAGAGTATCCTTTAAATCATCAAATACGACAAGAAAAAAGCAGATTCAGTGGTAGACGGCAATGTGCTACCTCTAATTGGCTTAGACAGAGGGATAAAAGGATAGAAAGACAGAAATTTTTAAAAGGTTAGACAGACAGACAAATGTGGGAAAAACAAGAAAAAAAACTGAAATCAATAAATTCATTAACCAGTAAGGGAAATGACCCTCTGACTTTGCTCATTAAACTATCAGTTGCGTGAACTGGGCTCAAACGCTCTGAATTGGCAGGATAAGGTTCCAGTATAGAAGAGTAGAAATCTTCGGTTATAAAGATGTTTTGAAGAGCAAAGTAGAAGATTTCTGTTTAAAGTTGGTTAAAATGTAGTTTTTTTGATTGATAACAAAATATCAAACATCACCTTCCTATCACTGACATTAAACAGTTGGCTATGCAGCTGCTCGTCTGGAGCATTGGACAAAGACTTCAAGCATATAACTGCAAAGGATCCCACAGGAAAAACAGCTTTGCCTTTTCTATGAATGAATGACAACACAGATGAACGAGATCACGAGCTTGATTTGAACTCAGCACGAAAAGTAAGGAAATTCGTGTTTGGTAGTTTATTTCTTAACTCTTTTTGGCAAAAAATCGTGTACACATAGAAAGCTTGTTTACTTCCCGTTTTGATTGTGCCTCATTTGTAATGGACATGTATCAGATCAGGAGCAAAGCTGAGTTTGGGAGTTAGGCCCATGAAAATTTTGCCAAATCTTCTCAGTCAGTGCCTTATCCAGTCATTGACAATTGTTTGGTGTTGTTTGAGATTAGAGCCCAAGTTCCAGCCAGAGCTTTGTCTTTACAGTACTTCACATTCTTCTGAATGATGGCACACAGGATTTTACAGTGACTTGTTATGAGAGATGGAATGGTTTTTGCAAATGATCTGAACCTTTTGGTTAACCTGACTTGGTCCGGTGTACTTGTGGTTTGAATCATTTTTTTTTTCTTTTTTTCCTTGTTTATCAGTTTGGGGTGCATGTAGAGTTCCAATTATAGCCATGCGCAGCCCAAATCTGCAAATCTAGTGACTTTTCTGGAGTTTTGAGACTCTGAGGTGAAAGCACATTTTTATCTTTGTCTCCTCAACAAGCAGTGGGCACTGCCAAGGGCCTCTCCTCTCTCCAAAACACTCACAGGCGGACAAGTCCTCCTCCCTTGCAGCAGTCCCTCTCAGCTGCAGCCAGAGCATGTCACTGCATGCAGATGAATCATGTGCTCAACACTTTTGGGTTCTGAGCCCAGATAAAGGAGGAGGGTTGATACCTAGATATTCGAAAAAAAAAAAAAAACAGAATTGACAGAAGTTAATTCATTTGTAGTTCCAAACATATTTACAGTATTTTATAGCTTTCTACCTCTCCCACAATTTTAATCCTCTCTCCTAGAGCATCCATGACAATGACATGCAAATGCCTCATTATGGTGTCATTAAGTCACTTTTTATTGACCTCTGGGACAACCAATAGTGACCCCCCTTACTGAGGAGTTAGTATGTTGAAACCAGCAATATCTCACCCAGCCTTAATTATGTATCGAATAGCAAACTGCCTAATTCTGTCAGGTTTTACATAACAGTTTTGTGACATATTTGATATAAAAAAATTGTTATTAGTCAATTTTTAGGGACATTTGGCATTCTGGGTAGTTTAAAACAACATCAACAACCTACGCTGAACAGAACTGACCCTGTCACAGGTGTCGTGTCTGTGCAGTAGAGAATCTGAGTGGAGCTGGATGGCAAAAAATATATTAAATTTTCTTTTCTTGGCTCTCTTACTTAAGATATCTTGCTGTTCCCCAAAAAACTGCACAAGAATGGCAACTGTCATCATTGTGAAACATGACTTGAGAAACTGCTTTGAATGTCTTATAACTAATGAAAAAATAACTTATCAGAAATAAAGAGGACTTGAACACAATGCAGCCAAATAACATCTCCATATCACAGCAGCATAAGGACCTGAGCAACATTTCTGCAATGTATATACATTTTTTAAATTTTGACCACTTCTGATCTGGAATGAATCAGGAGATAGAGTATTTGAGCTGTACTGCAGCCAGTCACCAGGGGGAGCAGTTTTTGTGGTGACCTCACTTCAAGCAGAGTTAGATGTTGTCAGTGTTTTTTCCAGTTTCTGGTTCAAACACACAGACAGACAGCCTCTATGATGCTTCCAGCAGAAGGGTCAGTTGAGGGACGGTGCACAGTTCTCAGAAATGTGCTTCCAGTAAGCATGAAGCTTAAAAATCACAGATCAGTTTGGGTTTGGATGACATATTTAGGGTGTAACGTATCAGTCAGTTGGGGGTTGTAAAATCCCTCAACAATGCAGCTGCAGCTCTGGGCCTTGTCTCCTAACTGCTAATCCTCCTGCTGTATTGCACCGGGACTTTCAGTTTATGACTTAAGTGTGAGTTGTTTGCAGAACCATTATGATGGTAGGTTGAGATAGATGAGTCATATATGGCGAAGGCATGAGCACAGTGCACAGCAGTCACATGAAGCACCAGTACCATGAAAATCCCAAAACCTGCCAAGAAAAAAAAACAAGAAATCTTTTAGAAAATCATGTTTATGGAGCAAAACTTTACTTTACTCGTGAAATTTAATGATAATTTCTGATCCGTTCTGCTCATGTGGAAGTGGAAACAACATGTGAACATCCTGTTGTGAACCTCACTCTGATTGGATAATCCAAATGAACTTGAATCTTGCCTGACTGCTGCAGTATTTATGGAGGCTAAGATCAAATTTGTTGTTAATAAGAAACTATCTTCTGTGACCAGATTATGTCTGCACCACACACCATTTAACAACATTAGATTATTCACTTAGAGCTCATTATTAATTCAAAACTCTGTCAGAACCACAGGTCATCAGTCTGTATGATTCATGGAGCATTTTGCCAGTGTTTGTTCATGAAAGTTCAATGTATGTATGTGCACATGTGAGCATGTGTGTGTGTGTGTTTGTGTCTGGTGCAGTGCAGGAATGTTCTTAGCTGTATCACACGCCACACATTTTCTCTAATCACATCAAGGTCCATCAGAGCTCCCATGACCAGGAGCCTTTAATCTAATGTTCACCGTGGATAAAAATACCTACCAGCAGCACACACACAAACAAACACACACATATGATTGCACAAACAGTACACAAACCAAACGAACACTCGCAGAGGCAAATATGGACTGGCAGGCGCTTGCACTAACATAAAGGAGCCATTCACGCACAGACATTTTTAGTATGCGTGCGTGCCTACACCAGTCGGATTAGTGTTTCTGTTCCTTTATGTCTTAACCTTCCACTCTTTGATTCCTACTGACAGGAGTCAGAGGCCAATTGGCCCAGATCAGAGGTCACGACCCTCGTTGACCTTGCTGTCAACTTGATGCTGATAAGAATGGCTGCACCTAGCAGGCGCGTGTGTGTGCATTCAAGTTTTTAGCGTGCAGTTTGAGTAGACTGTGTCGGTTTAATTTAAGGAGAAAGCTCTCTATGCTGTTGTGACTCCCTGTTTAATAATCTATACTCTCCTAACTCTTTCAGATTTATCTTTAATGGAGCACATGACTGAATGAGGTCATTCTCCTGATAAAGGCTTCATGATTAAAGTTCTATAGCTTAACTTGGCACAAAAGAAGCTCCCCTCGCAAAGGTCAGAGCTTGTACCTGGAGTCTGTTGAACTTGTGGTGACAGACAATTTAAAGGTGTGTAATCTGTTTCCTGATTATATTGTATCCTGGATTAAGAACAGTGGAAATGCTCTTTACATGTACTATACCTACAAGTGAGGGCCACACAATCCTTTTGCTTTGAAAACTCTGGAGGGAGATAGAATAACCAGGCTGTAAACAAGTATAAACATGTTTATTTCTGCTATAAGAATAATCTTTTTGGCACTTCCAGAGCCCGCCTCAAGTGGACACTCAACAAAATGCAGCATATTCTTCAACTGAGGCTGTTTTTGAATTTGCCTACTACATAATATATTCTAATACAGTATGTAGTAGACATTGCATTCTGAATACTGTATTTGAATGTAGTATGACAGTTCTGTTTGGTCTGCTTTGTAGTTTGCTACTCTGGTTACCAGTTTGAAGAATGTGAGAGTAAAGCTGATGGATTTTTTACTTCGCTTTATTATAATTTATTAGAAGTTAACATACATTAGGGCAACTTACTAAATATTGAATCAATTAATTCTCCAGAAAGAAACCTCCAATTTTTGGGGGAAAAAGTTAGAATTTGCAGGTTTGAAAAGTTGCAAATGTAGTGTACAGGACAGGATTAAAACACAGACGTCCTCTGCAGTTATTACAAATGATTATAGGTCCAAGCACTTTGAACTGCATTAGTTTTACCAGGAGACCTCTGATCTTTTGTAATAACTGCAGAGAACGTGTGTGTTTAAATGTGGATGTTGCAGCAAAATTCACTGGATTTGATTTTTAATATTATATCATATGTTATTCATTGAAAATGATCTGGAGTGGATTGACCTTTTATATTTAGAGATGATGGAAAATTTGCTTGTGATAATGCACATATGATTTCAAATATGTTTATAGGAAAATGTAAACAATGTAAGTTCCCCACTTAAAAGATGTTTTAGGGTTTACACTTGAATTGTTCTGCTGCTTTGCCCAAACTTTCTCTGGTTTCCGTCATTTTCAATTCAGACCTACAGCCAGGTGCTTTGCATTATGGGAAACAGTACGCCAGGTAGACTGGTCTGATACTGAGAAATTTTCCCAGATCAGTAGGTCATCCTGGTATTCTTGGCATGTGTTTTCGTACTGCATACTGCATTTTGGGCAAATCAATGTGCACTGCTAGTATAGAATGTGAATTCGAAAGCAGCCTGACTCTTCTTTTCAGCTTCTGGTCCCCTTAAGTGCAGCCAATCAGTGCCTGTTTGGCTCCTGATTGACAGCACCTGTGAGAATGGGCCCTGCTCAAAGTGCTCAATGACAAATCATCTATTTGAGATCATTCTGATTTGGGGACAGGCCACAGTTTGTGTCAATATATAGTTAGGAAATAAATGTTACAGTGCATTTTTGAATAATGTAGTTTCTTTGTCCTTTTGCGTCACTCTCCCACACACTCTTTTATAATAATGTCCTTACACTGGCCCCAGCATATCCTCCCTCTGAGCCACGTAGCATCTAATTTTCCTTGTATTAGATTGTTCCAATCCAGTCTGACAGCACTTGGGAGCTGAGTCATTTAAAAAAATCCATTCTAATTCAAAGTTTCTTAAATGGCTGCAGAGTCTCAGAACAGATTGTTGGATCAATAACATCATCACAAACCTCCTACTTATTTTAGGAGTGAAGCAATCATTGAGAAGTAATTGTAGGCTGCGGGGTGAATCCGTCCCTTTGTGCTAAATTTGTGCTTTTAAAAAATATTTTAAATCTAATCACTGGTAAGTCTCAGTGATGTTTTCCACACCAGATATTTGTGACTGTGTGTGGTTGGTTGATTGAATGGATGAAAATGTTTGTGTGAGTGTGTGTGTATGTGCATGTCTGCCCTCTCATTAACTTCACAACCTTGATGTCTTAGAAACACACTCAGTCATTCCAAACTGCCCTCTGTGTTTCAGCCAAAGTGTTGAAGGGAGGTGTGGAGGCAAATTATTGGTGTGTGTGTGTGTAAAAAAAACAGAAAGAGAGAAGAGAGAGTGGGGGTGCAAGGTAAGACCCCTCACCACGCCACAACAACGCCCCTCACAAATTATGCTGGCATGGTTGCTGTTGCCAAGGAAACTGTCCCATGAGCAAGGGCGGGGTGGGTGTTTTCGGACTGAGTCAGGGATATGTGTGTGTGTGTGTGTGTGTGTGTGTGTGTGTGTGTGTGTGTGTGTGCATGGTAAAGAATGTGTTTTTTTTTGCAATCTGAATATTCCAGGTTGAATGTCTTTGAGAGGTCAAGCTGTGGGGTGTTTCACTGAGGATAAATTTCCTCCCATTTCTGGGTTTACGAACAGGTGTGTAGAGGACAAAAGAAGGATTTTAAACGAAGGAATGAAATCAGGTTGATGTTTGTGACATCTAAAATCTAAATTTGTCTCTACATTCAGCATGTGCTGCTGACTCACTCTTAATTTAACTCCCTTCTAGTGAATTTGTGTGTTTGTTTAAACAGCTGCTCTCACTTCCCTCTCGTCATAATGCTGATTTAATGCACTCCGAAGTGAGGATGTGAGCTCCATTTTCAAGCCTGTCTGACCCAAAAGGATCTCACGACAGTAAGAGATGCTGAATGCTGCTGGTGTTTCCACTGCAGAGGTGGTTTCACATTCAGTTAGGCAGAGCTCTTCCCTTTATTGAATTAAGCGAGGTCATGCCTCTCTTGTGGCACACTCGCTGTAATTCAGATGAAGTGCCGGTTGCCTGCAGAGCAAGGCAGGAATTCCACCAGGACGAGATTCCCCATTAAGAGGGAGGCAGAGACATTAATGCTTCAAATAGAAGTGGGGAGGTTGGTTCGACATGGGAAGTGGAGAACATGATATGACTGTAATTAACATAGTTCAACAAGGGAAAGATATTAAAGTGACATTCAACAAAGGAAGACATCGTCCTATTATGTTTACAACAATTGAATTTATGTATTTGTGTTCTTGAGGTTCGGAAATAATACTTTATTTTGTCCAAACAACTCTTAAAGGGGGGTAGAAGGGGGTAACATAAAGCAGGTGCTAAAATATTAAAGAAGTGTTTAATATGATATTAATAGGAAACAAATGTACAGCAGAGTCTGGGGGAATTCTCAGTTAACAAACCCCAAAAAAGTAAAGGAGGCCTCTTCTAGAGCTACAGAACAAAAAAAGTAGGTTGAGTTCAGCATTCCTGATTTGATACCAGCTGAAAATGGGCTGAAAACTCTGCGTCCTAAACAAATGGGTGTGATCATGGGATGGCTATTGATAAGATTTAATTGATATCAGTGTCTATATTGTTTCCGCTTATTGATCCGATTCCCTTATGTATTTGTTTGAGTAGGCTTTACAGCAGTGTTTCTCAACCACTCTGGCTTCAGGACCCACCATCACCCCTTAATGATGAGCCATGTCCCAAATTAAGGAACATTTTCAGCTTATTGAATTTATTTTATGAAAAAGTGATGTAGTTTGACACTGAGATAGTGCAGAATATCACAGTATGCAGTTTTCATGGCTTCATTCTTCCACGTGCCGCCACTCACACTCTCACTGCACATGACACACAGAGGTTTCTGTCCTCTTTGTTCATATTTAATGTAGTTTTTCAGCTACGCTCAGTTACCAGATGAAAACAACCTGTGGAGGTCTGTGTCTGCATTAGCATCACAGGAAATTATTGCCACCAAGGAGTGTGAATAGATAACACTCCTTGGTGATGATTTGAAATGCCCTTTAAAATAAAACTGTATTTGTAATTAACTAATTTTTTATGTAATTAACTGTAACATAAAAATTCAAAACACTTATAAAAATTCGCCCTGGCGAAGGCAAGTGACCCTCTGAAAGTAGGTCTGTGACCCACTTTTGGGCCATGACCCACCAGTTGAGAATCACTGCTTTACAAGTTATCTGTGTCAACAACAGTATTTGTATTTATAAGTACATAAATATGACAGTGGATCTGGATGTAAGTAAATGAAAATGAGTGAAAATGGCATGTCATGTGACGTTGAATGTTAGATTAAACATGAAAGCTAATAATGTTGATGGATTGCACCATTTTTCATTGGTAATTAACAAGGATTAGGTCCTGATAACCATCCCTAGGGCACTATGTTTGCATATTTTATAGTTTTTGAGTGGCTGGCAGTGTCAAAACACGGAGGCTTGAAAATTAAAGGCAGCATTCATCAGGTTTTCACTGGATAAAATTGTAAAATGGGAATAAAAATAGATGTTCTCTTTATCTGATTGATGACCTACCAGCCAATAAACATCATGCATCCTGATATAAAATCTAAAAAGTGTTAGTGATTGCAGCAGCCCATGAACACAACCTCTTTTCTACCAAACATCCATCTACTTTTTACATCTCCAAACAATGCAATAATGAGTTTAACTTTCTAAAAAAAACAACTTGGTGGAGATTTTTAGCAGTTGTTGAAATCTTTTACTCTGCATCTTCAAATGTTGTCAACCATCGGGACTCTTTGTAGTTCACGCTTTATATCACTGACAAATCTGTCTGGGCATAAACACACATTAACAACCAGTCCATTATTCTCTGAACACTTTTGAGTCCTAAGATAATTTACCCTCTAATGGCTGCTTTGTACCAGCTGATAATGATGTTGGTGTAGCCGACTACTGTACACAAACAAACATTTGGGTATTGTCAGATTGAATCCGGTGTTTCAACAATGGGCCATTGAATTGAAAATCAGGTTATTGGGTCATTTTGTAGGTCATTCAAAACTAAGGGGACTTCCCATTGGTTAGAAGATTTTGCTGGTCTAATGTATTGTTTGCATGTTGGGATGTGGCGACTGTGCCACACAAACAAACAACACCAGCAATCAGCAACAATAAACCATCACAGGATGATGGAAACAAAGGTTTACACCACTTTTTATAAACCGACCTGATTTTTTATTTTTTTTATTTCATTTTCAGACCAAATTTTCTCTGAATCTGTTTCAACGTAAAATAAATAAAAAACCTTACAAAAAAACGATAAAACAACTCCAATCTTGAATCTATTTCTTTGCAGATGCACCCTGTAGGATTAATGAAGCTGATATCAGTGTGAAGCAAAATAATTTACCTCCCTGTCCGTTTTCTGAATATTAACAGTGTCTCCAGCAGCTCATAAGCAGATTCCCTGCTGAGCTAAAGTGTAACTTTCTACTATCTGTTTTTTCGTCTGCTGAACTTTCCTCTCCTACTGTGACTATTTCTCTGTTTCACATTATTTCTTCATTTCCACTGAGTCATGTCTTCCTCCCTCTTTTTCGATCCTCTTTCCCTTCTGCTCATCTATTTCTTGTTTTCTCCTGACTGTCAGCATGTTGTGGTTCCTCTCATTGCTGTCTGCTTTTTTCTTCCACCTCCTTTTTTTTTTTTTTTACTTCTTCGTCCTGATTTCTCAGCCTTTCTTCTCTGCTTCCATTAGTTTCTGCCTTCATATTTCTGATATTTCTCTCCCCCTCTGTCATTATTTTCTACTCCTCTCCTCTCAGCCTGCTCTTCCCCACCGCAGTCATCTATCCAATCATCATTTTTAACCCTGTCTTCATATCATTTTCCCTCTCACTTTCATCTCCCCCCCTCCTCCTTCTCAATCCACCTATCTATCCATCATTTTTCACCCTGTTATTACTCCACAATTTTCCCTCACACTCTCGGCTGCTCTTCTCCTTCATCCTCACTCCGCTTCCTCCTCAATCCTCCCATCAGTGCCCATCAATTCCCACCCGCCCTGTCATGGCAACATGATTTTTACAGGCCCTCTATCATCTACCCCGCCGACCTTTCCTGTCCAATCCCGACCTGTCTTCTCCCATCCCTCCTCCCCCCAATCACCCTCATCAGCCTCCATCAATGTTTATTAATTCCTCTTATCGGGATTTCTTTTACTCTCCTCCCTTTCCCCTCCCTTCCTCTTCTTCTCCCCCCTCATGTGTCGATCATCCTGTCATGTTTTGACGTTTTTCCTATTCTCATCTCGGAGCTGTCTGCACTCATCAGACAGTTTTCATCTTATTGTCACTTTGCCGTGTCATTTTTTCTCATCCTGTCTCTCTGACGCTCTTCTCCCCCCCGTCACCTCCTCCTCCTTCTCCCCTTCCTGCTCTTTTTGATTTCATCCGCCTTTGTTATTTTGTTCTCTCACAGTGACTTTGTGCTGCATGTGCGCACTGAATACAGATATTGTTCTGAAACTCGGCAGAGCTATCAAAGGATTTAATTCAGCATAATCCGAATTCTGATTAATCTCAAACATCTTTTAGTTGGTTGGGTCTTCAGTTTGTCCTTTAAATAATCAGATCGTAAAATCACACTGTAAAAACGAAAAAAAGTTGTGTTAACTCAAAATTCCAAGGCAACTGTCTGCACTGGATTTTTGAGTTTTGAGACCAACTAAGAATCTTAAGTTTGAACCAACTCGTACATTTTTGTTGAGATAATTTATCATCCATCCATCCATTTTCTTAATCGTCTATCTGCTATTCAGGGTCGCGGGTGGCTGGAGCCTATCCCAGCTGTCATTGGGCGAGAGGCAGGGTACACCCTGGATTGGTCGCCAGTCAATCGCAGGACTGACATAGAGACAAACAACCATTCACACACACACACTCACACCTACAGGCAATTTAGAATAATCAATTAACCTAACGTGGGCATGTTTTTGGTCTGTGGGAGGAAGCTGGAGTACCCAGAGAGAACCCACGCATGCACGGGAGAACATGCAAACTCCACACAGAAAGGCCAACCATGCCCGAACGGGGAATGGGGCGACCTTCTTGCTGTGAGGCTGGAGCGCTACCCACTGTGCCACCGTGCTGCCCAACGTATCATTCATATGCAATGTAACTTAAAGTTTTGAGTTCTACAAACCAAGAATCCAAAAAAATGAAAGTACAAGTGGGATTCTATCCTCTGACCTTTGAGTTGGTATACCATGACTTCACCACTGAGCTACATCACATCACTACAAGCTGTGGAAAAAAAACTTGTCATGCTAGAAAAAAAACTGACTTCAGTTTTGGAATCAGTATCCCATTTTTACTTTCATCAGCATAAAAATCTAACTCAACAGAAACTTTTACAAATTGTTCCCCAGTTTTTTTTAAGAAAACAGGGCTTCTATAGTTCAAAAACTTGACGTGATAGAGAAAAACTGAGATCAGGTTTGGATTCCACACCCAGAAATTAGTTAATAACAGCTGTCAGACCTAACTCAACAAAAATTGTGTTCCCCAGTGTTCTCATCTGAGCAACTGTAAAACAGTTTTTTTTTCTTAATAATTGTATTCTTTGTTGAAGATTTTTCAATACAACACACATTACTCCACACCCCCCACCCCAAGTGACCAGGCAGAGTCTGTGACTAAACAGAAAGGACAGAAAGGTGAGAAAAAAAACAAAAACAAAACATAAAACAACAGTTAACAAATGAATAGCAATGAATTGAAACAATGATTATATTAATTAAAAAAAATTGAAATTAACCTATATGTAAATTAACTTTGGTTGACATGATAATGAGAATCATAAAATATAGTAATAATAACGAGAAAAATCAGACTTAACCTTAAAAAAGTGAACCGATAGATGAGTTACTACACCTTTTTACCTTTTATTGAAACAGAGTTTTAATACAACACTCAATAAAACTACTTTCCTTAATGGTGATTAAATCAACACAGAGCTGGGGAGACAGTTGCACATGTGAGGAATTGTAAATCTAGATGACGACCCCTGTAGACTTGAGTTGGAAACCCCATTCTTTACTGAGGCAAACTCAAAGAATTTAATCACAGCCTCAAACTTGTGATTTGAAGTTTTGCCAACTTAACTTATGAAACAAGACCAACTTTACTCAAGAAATGCAATAAAGGAAGTTTCAGATAACCACTTTGAAGTAGTTTGCAACTCAACAGAACATTTTCTGTTTACTGAACTGAAAAATCTTTATCAGGCCAACAAATTTAACTTTTCGTTTTTACAGTGCACATGCCGACCAAGAGCTGTAAACAAAAGTCACGAGGGCTCACAGCATGCTGCTCGTTAATTGGGTCTAGTTTTGGCATCTGTCTTCTCACCTTGTTGGATTTTTAATGCATTTGGCGAAAGTCCAGACAAATCGGATTCACGGTCCTATAAGGATAAATTGCTGCTGTAATCATGCATGATGAACTTTACTCTTTGCCCGAGGCTTGATCTGGCTCCGTATCAAACTCTCAAAAACACCAATGTTCAAACCTCTGTGAACTTAATTCTTCTGACTGAAGTTTACCCGGGGTTCACTTCTTGCTGCCACTTAAATTATAGAAGGGTGTGAAAATCTATGATGTGAAATTAAACTCTCTTCTGGATTATGATCCGATTTTGGGTAACCTTTAACTCCCAAAAAGAGAACGAGGGTGTGAATAACAGTCAGGCACAGTCTTTAACAATGGGAACCAAAGTGCAGCGTGTCACCCTAACCCATCAGGAGGTTGGCATCCACGGTGGGTGCTTTTCCACATCAGGAACTTTCCCTAGAATCTAAGGATCTTTTGAGGAATCCTGCACTTCAGTCACAGGTACTAGGATTTGGATTAAGTTCTGGGGTTGTTAACTCATTGGCAGCTAGTTACCAGAGCAGAGAGTCCAGACATTTTAGCGCATTTTGACCAGTCTTTCAAAACCCACAGAATATTATGTTTGATAACTACAGTCATGGACAAAAGTATTGGATTTTCACTCTTCTCAAAATCCTGAGTCTAAAACCTTTTCCTGCTTTTTCTAAAGTGGACTGTTTAAATTGTACTTTTAGTTATAAGAACTGAAGAACAGAAACTATCTTTGACTCTTAACTTTAGAAAATGATGTAGCACAAAATATTGTTGATTGTGTCAAGTTAAATAAAATAAAATAAACAACAATCCCAAGGAAAAAAGGATGTTTCCCAACAGTCTTACACTCCAGACAGGTGTGTGTAAAACAGCTAGCATAACAGATCCTGGGTCAGTCATAAGCAGGAAAAAAATCGCAGTTTTGGCAATGGCATGATCACGATGTCTGAAATTGCGATTTTAATCAGAAAACGATAAATCGTTCAGCACTATTACAAAGTCTTTAAAAGTCTTCAATTCAAGTGTCGTACATTAAGGTCTTAATGTCTTAAATACATTAAAAGTCTTAAATACATCATTTAAAAGTCTTAAATTTGTCAGGGTGGGTCTAGTTGTGTATCTTTTTTGTTTTCTTCCAAAAAAGAGATGTAGAGAAGCTACTTTCTTACTAGCTGCTGATATAAATTATCTTTTTCAATAAATTTGCACTCAAACTGCACTAGGACATACAGCTATTGAGACAGAGAGCATTGAGTATCACTTTATGTTCGATAAACAGACAAAAGGGTGAACTTGAATGACTCTCACTGAGTGACACGCATGCTATGTTTAGATTGTAATACAGTGGGATCCCCCAACCATCGACTATAATTACAGTGTTTTCGGTCTTAACGTTCTTTCAAGGTGGCGTTAAAGGGTTTAAAAGGGTTTTAAAGAGTCTTGAACTTGACTTGCTGAAACCTGCAAATACCCTGAGTATCCACACTGTTTCTTTCACCCGTCTGCCACAGAAACGTTAAACTCTCGTAATGAACTTGATTTAATTACTCCTCAATAATCATGTTCTTGTAATGAGATAAGGAGGATCTGTCTCAAGTAGCTCAGCGTGTTAAGGTTTGAAGAGTTCAGCTGAAGAATGCTCCCTTGTTTTGTTTTGTTTTAAAACTGTGTCAAATTTTACTGATCAGAGAAGTATTTAATGATGATCTGAAGCCTGTGAGAGGGGTGAATCCAGCTAAAAGTCACCATGTGTCACACTGATTGATCTCTGCCATTGATTTAAAAATCCATCTTCTTGTTTAAAGTGGAGCATTTTGGGTATCTGAGTCCACTTTGTCTCTCCCTCTTGACTCTTTTCAAGTGTTGATTCAAAAAATCAGTTTCAAATGTTATAAAGAATGAGCAAATACAACACAAGCTGAGTCTTCTGCATGCTTACAAGCTAACTATAGTGTCATACACGATAATGGCGACTTGTTTGTCATGGTCTAAAACAGGGGTGGGCAATTAATTTTTACAAGGGGCCACATGAGAAACGGATTCTCTTTAGAGGGCCACACCAACAAGAACATGAATTTTTTTCCCCATTTTAAAATGCTTTTACTTATATTTTTCATCATCTACTACTAGTAACCAGCAGAAAAAGGAATTTCTGTAAACATGTGAAACTGTGGTGTGGGTCATATGGAAAATACTGCTATGGAAGTGATAAACAGTAAAAACACAAACGTTGCATTAGAGTTTCATTATATGTTACGCTTGTTAGTTTCCACATATACTGTATAAATTTGAAGCAAATTCATACAGTGTAATAACTTTTTTTTTAGCCTCATTTTACCTCTTCGGTGAGAAAAAACTGTCTGTCTTGAGCTTGAACAAGCTCATTAAAATCTGGATGAGTTCCTGAGGGGGGTCATCAGTGATAGAGGATCTGGATTTGGTTTTGTTGAGCTTCAGCATATGTCACTGTTTACACAGGGCTCATGTGCGTCCATATGGGTGTAATGGAAATGTCCCACTTTTGAAAATAAAAGCAAAACAGTTGTATTGATTTTTTAAAATTTATATTCTAACCTGTGATTGACCTCTCATAGGCCTGACAGGAACGTCCAAAGGGTCGGTTGTGGACCCCAGACCTTAAGTTGCCCATGTCTGGTCTATAATGTTGTCTTTCCCTCAGTGGAACGTAGACAACAATGGACCCCTGAAATAATTCAGTTTCTTGAAAACAAATTTCTGGAACTTGAAGTGGCCTTATGTGATTTTTAGTCTGGAGAAGAGTCCCGAGTGAGGCTGCTGTAAATTCTCTCAGCTATCAAACCTGCCTCTCTCTGTCTTGGTCTGATGGTGTTTAGTGAAGGACTGCTGGGATTATTTCCATTAGAAGTCAAAAAGTCTCCAGCAAGTTTTACCAAAGTTGCTGAATGACTCTGAAATATCAATTTAGGATCAGGGTCCTCAAAGAAACAAAAACCACACCTGCTGATGAGAGTCTGACCTGTTCAGGGGTTTCATAACTGAGTTCAATGAGAAGCTCTTTTCTCTTTGAAGCTCCGTCTTTGGGTCAAAACAGCTTCCTCACCACTTTCACACCGGTTCAAAGATCCCGCATGGAGGTCCAAACTATCGGCCCCTTGTTCACTCTCCAGCAAAATGAGGCACTTTTGGCTGTCACACCTCCTTTCACACAAACCTGCTCTCTGAGCCCAATGTGATGAAGTATTTTCACTGTAACTTTGCCCTTTTGCTCACCACAGCCTCATCAGTTATTCATGTGTTTTTTTTCCCAGTCTGTCACCATTTCAGCATCCCTCACTTGTCTTGTATCATTTCTCTCTTAGTCTTTTGTATCGATTTTCTTCGTCTCAGGAGTGACCCGCTCTCACTCCTGTTGTTCTTTTCTTCCTCTCCGTGTTCACTCTTTGACACATCTCATTCTTCAACGTTTCCTCAGAAAAAATGGGTCTCATACCAGTTTGTCCAATTTAAAAGAACAGAACAGAAGCATGGATGTTGCAGATATTCTGAGTCAGTTGTCGATTTTTCTTTATGTCTGCTCCAGTGAGCTGCTGTTGAAATAATTGCCATGTGTTCAAAAATGGCTGTTTGGGCAGCATTTGAAGAGGAAGGAACTGACACATGGCTATTTTATCTGACGGATACATGCTTTGATCGCTTTGTGAGGTGGGCAATTATCAGAAGCAGTTCTATCTTTGTATTTTTTTTGTACCTTTTTGTCAAACAAATGACAGGGAAGAGTCGGTCCAATGGTGGAAACACTGGTGCATGGATGTAAACCTGCCATGCCATGAGTTAATGGGGCAAATACTTTGCATGAGTAAATCAGCACTGGGCATCAGTTTATGTTGATGGCAATCTCTGCTGTTATTCAAATATTCATGTGGGTCGTATTCTCCCCATCATTTGTTTTTTACTGGGTAAGAAACATCTCCCCTCCCCTGCATCTCTTCGCTATCCCTTGACTAACAGATTCCACCGCCAAACAAATTAGTGCAGTTTGTTAACATCCAGAGTCTGAATTTCTTGGTTTTAAAGTTCAAACAGCTTCTTTCTTTCATTTTGTTTAAGTTCTTTGCTTCTCTCTGCCTCTCATTGCTATTTAAGGCTGCCAACGTGTGAAGCAATGCCTGGTGCCGCTTCAAAGCCTCCTATATGTTTATGCTTTTGGCTTTGTGAGGCGATGCCAAGTCCAATCCACTGAGGTACATTTGGCTGTTAAAATATGAAAGTTAACACAAGACAGATGTGAGCGCAGTCTGCTCATAGTTCTCATAGATTAGCTGGTGCAGAAGTTTAAAAAACATTTAATCTGGGGGCTGATTATTCTTATCAGATGTGTTTTTATCATCCATCTGTCTGGAGATGTGGTTCAGGTAGTGTTTTCTGTGTGTAAGTGTGTGTGTCTGTGTTTGTTTATTCACTGAAGATACATTTCTTTGTTCAACTGGAGTGTGCAGTGTGATAAGAGAAATGAAGCTGCAAGTCAAACAACTAAATGGTGATGTGACAGATACAGCGAGTGTGAGAAATTTCTTTGTCTAGTGTGTCAGTTTGCTGCAGTGGGAGGACAACTGTAGAGTAGAGTCTGAAATGTGTCTGCGTAGACGTACAGGTCACTTATGAAAACATAATATGTTCCTTTAAAAAACTAGTTTTTTGGGGGTGTTGGTATGACCTATGATTAGTGGTTTAGGATGCATGGCCCATGAGGTTCACCCTTTAGCAGGTGGTTGGGATCTAACCTGTAGCTTCTTTCCTGCATGTCTCTTCCCCCAAAGCATCAGAAGCCCAGAAAAAAACTAACAATCTTGCCGTCTTTCTGATCCCAAAATACCGTATTGATTTGAATATAATAGCACTCCCTTTTTCCAAGACAGATTTTCAGAAAAAAGGCAATTTGATAACAAAATCTTGTTTTATCATGAAGAACATTTGCTTTTAAAATTGTAATAAAAAATTTAATCAAAAAGCAAGAAAAAAAACAGTGTAAAACAAGGCAGGCTGTTGTTATAGATAGATATTTTTTTATTATAGCAGTGCAATCTTAAGTGCACCCAACGTCACAGTGGGCATGGGAAATGATTCAGTGGGTTACCTATCTCATAGATCAGGTCCATAAATTTTTTTAACATCATTTAACAGACTAAATAGTCTTGTGTTATTTATCTAATTTACACTGCAAGATACCATTTCTGTCTGTATATGGTCGTGCATTCACAATTCTCTTCTGCCCTCTGAATCATGCACAGCAGTGTTCTGCCTCGATGCACACAGATGGCATTTCTGAAATATGTCCCTGGTACAGACACTTCAGCACAGACAGAGAATAAGAGAGTTGAGCACACCCTGTAAAACTAATAAAAAATCAGGAAAATAATGGTAAACCAACCAAAAAGCAGAAAAAAACATTGTCTTATATTCAGAACAGTACCGTGCTAATTTCATTTATATTTTCTCCTGATTCCAAGGCATATTCAACACTGATTAATTTCCTGACCTGTTATCTTTCCTCAGAGTTGATCCAGAATGGCCGCCTGCTGACACTGCCCCTAGTGGCTGGAGACCTGCACTCCCTGCTGCCCGACGAAGACCGCAGACGTCTTTACGTGGCCATGAAAGATAACCTGCTGTCTACTAGCTTGGATGACATAACGCAGAACCCACGCAAGGTTAGAACTGGAGGACACACACGCACATTCACATACCATCAGAGGGAAAGATTAATACAGACATGAAGCAGACATACTCATGTTATCATGCAAAGAGACTCATATGGAATACATTTATCAACACAACTCCTGGATGTGATGTTTCAGGGCATTGATGGGATTTAATGAGGGAAGCTACGTAGCTCTGAGGACTTTCCACTTTGATCTTCTGTCCTCTGTTTTTCACCCTCAAACATTTTTTTTCTGATTTCCATGCAGGAATGTTATGTTTTAGTTGTGGAATTACAGTGTTTTCCACTCTCTCATCCTTCTTCATTCCCTTCTGTACATTTTCAGTAATGGTAAGACCTGTTTTAAGGCCTGATAATGTTTTCTTAGTTATGGCCATAAAGTCATGAAACCAAGTGCCACTGTTGTATGAGACCCAGTGTGATTTTTGAAAAAAAGGTTTGACCTGTCCTCCAGCATGAATTTTGTGTTTGCATTCAATCAAGCACTGCAAGACCTCAGTGTAGTTTGGAACCAGAACCAGTGTTTTGAGCTGCAGGTAAAAGAAGTCATTCCATTCCATTTCTTCAGCTCAGAGAGACAGCTGAGGTCAAGGCTCTCATGTTGATAAGGAATCTTCAGAAACTCAGTCACACTTCTGTGTCCTTCCGTCTTGATTTCTGCGATTCTCCACACACATCACAGTCAGAAATCAATCCACCACCTTCAGGCAGCTCAAAATGTCGCAGGCAAAATGTGCAAAAACCACCTCAACTTAAACATTTGTTGCCTGTTGAATTTACAACTGATTTAAAAATTCTTCTCATCATATTGGAGCCTGACATGGGCTGGCCCTTCTGTACATTTCTAAACTTTTACTACTTATTAGCCAGAACACTTTCTAAGATCCTCTTGTACTGTAGAGCTCTGCTGATTGTCTCAAGGTCCATGCTGTAAAACTCACCAGTGCTAAGACCAGGTATGCACAATATTTATATAAACCAAAGGAAGGACACTGAGGAAGAGCTCTGCCCCAAACGTCAGGCTCTTGGTCTGAATCACCATGTGATCCAGCATGATTTGCAGAGTAAAGCAGAATCTTGCTGTTTGAAGTGATATCTTATGAATAAAATTATCCAAACACACTAAAATCCTTCTCACTGCATTTTAAACAGGCATATTGGTCACACCTGTTTGAAGAAAAACTCTAACTTCTAAAATAAAAAAAGACATTAAAGTGCATCTTGTACTCCAAACTTGCTTTTCATAAAGTCTACAGTCTTTTTCACCTTCTTTTTGTAACTTTGAATGAGGGTGAATTAATACCTTCAACACACCCTAACATGTTGCCAAAATCTCCAGCAGTCCCCTTTTTAGACTCGTAAGGTAATTGGTCATTAGAGACCTGTATTTGAATGAAGTTAGGGACAAAAGTAGAGATTCACAAATTTGATCCGGGCTCAAAAATACTCTAAAAGTTTGATTGGCTATCAGTGAAAAACTTCGGGGAAGATCTATTCTACCCAGTGTTTTGTTCCTCTGTGCATTTTGTATGCCAGGCAGAGCTAAACTAGCGTGAAGGGAGATAACTACAGTGGCTCTGCAGTTTTGGAAGAATTTCATGTTGGTTCATTCTCTGATATCATCTTGCATTATGTGCGGTTTAATTCCTCACGTATCCACTGGTGAGGTTTAGAGGCTGTTTACATGACAGTTTTTGCAAAAGTATTGATGCGTTTTGGCCTTCCATGTACACAGAAACAAAATTTTGATAACGACCTCCAGAGCAGAATTATTTTTAAACACCGTTTCACCGTTGCCGTGTAAACTGCAAGCCAGAGTTTTCAGTGGAAATGCTGGCGTCATGCTCCACTTTGCACCTGCACATTTCACTTTCATTGTGGCATGATGAAACAAGACAACATAAACAACAGTAAAAATGGCGGACTACTGTGTCGTGCTTGTGCTGCTAAATCTTTTGACTGCTTTTCAACAAAATGTGCAACTGTTGCTCAAATCAGTTGTTTCTGCAATCAGCGATTTTCCTGCAGATTACTTTCCCTGCACTTTTGCATTTTCAGGTGAAACGTTGTCATGTAAATGGAGCTTTACAGTGAATTTAAGATTCACTTTATTTGCCATTGCACATGTTTCAGAGCAACAGAATTTCCCTTCCAGTTACACCCCATCTAAGATAGATAAAAAAGACAGACACACATAACATGGGGAGGACAGGGAGCAGGAGAACTGCTGGGTTACCATCATGCACAGTGCCCCGTTTTATTAGAAGGAAGAGAGTACAAGAGGAAGGAAGAGGGAGGGGAAAAAATACCCAATAGAAGACTAGGTCCCAGGGGTGGGGGCACAGTTTTTGGGATAAGGAAGAAAACACCTCAGTGCATAAGCAACATGAAAAAAACAGCACAAATTTACACATTTATAATTCCATTGAGTAACAATAATACAGAGATGTCAAGATGTTAAACCCTTAGGCAGGATACAGTTTTCCCTGCCTGCTCTGATTCAGCTGCTCAACTTCCCCACCAACATATGTCCCTTTGTGATTCATGAGACCCAGCCAACATTGTTGCCAAACACCAAACTGGACAAACTAGTAGTTGCACAGGACATGTATGAGATAAAGAAACAATTAACAGTAGATACACAATGATGCCAGTATTCAGTGAATAGGATGTCAGAGCAGCCAGACAGGCACGTCGATGGTTTCCAGACAGTCTCAAGTTCACAGCGAGGCCAGCGACAGTGCTGCCTTTTCATAACTCTACGTGGCTGAATCAAATCGATACCCTGATGTGTCAGACAGACACGCTGGCTATCAGAGAGGTAAACAGGTAGGCAAGCAGACAGACAGACAGACGATGTGAAAGACAGCAGTCAAGCAAGCCAGCCACCCACTCAGCCAGGCAGGCAGCCAAGAAAAAGAGATAGATCGTCATCGTCTACTCATAACTTCACTCTCTGCTGGCTGTAAACTTATACGTTTGAACATACAGTATTTATAGTCTGTTTAAACTCTTCCCGCTTGTGTGCACTTCTTTCCCCTGTGGTGTTAAAACCACTCACAGTACCAGCTTCTCTTCTTCTCTTCTTCTCTGTTCATTTTTTTTTTCTTGTGACTGATGCCCTGAGATTCTTATCAGCGAAGCCTGCGAGTTATACTTTTTCCTCTGTGAGTTTAAACCTTATACGAATCAACGTATACAGCTCATGCCATCAGGATTAAACTGCCTTTGGCTCAGAGATGCTCATGTTACCGGTCCATCACAGCTCAGTGCTAAAAGTAACGCTGCTGCCTTCAGCTGCATTTGTCTTTGATCAGACCCAAGTTCATCATGAAATTCCTTCTGTGTGAGTCCACAGCTGGCAGCCCTCATCGCAGCGAGGGTCACCAAAGGGATGAGTGTGTGTTGTGGCTTTTTTGCAGCGTATCTGTTTATTCACTCATGTTTCTTCTATTGTCTCCTTTTTCTTTCTTTCTTACCCGGCACTCGTGCTCTCCAACAACAGTCTGTAACCTATCACTTCTCATCATCAGTTTGACTTTGTATTTTGTGTCAAATCCTTTTTCTTCCTCCCAGAGTTTTCAGCATTGTGCTTAAGGCCACATTCCTGCATGTTGTATGAGCTGACAGCCGGCATGCTCTTCACAGAGAGCGACAATTCCATTTACCACAGTCTCTAACCTGGTGAGGGTCCTGTAGGGGTGGTCCATGTTCCTGTCATTTTGTGGTATTTGGAGATAAGAGAGAACGTGGTCTCTTATCTTATCTGATGGTCTCAGCTCTGTTCTGGGCTCTGAAGGAATGACTGCATCAGGCAACCATTACTGGATATCCAGAAGAAAATTGTTTCCTAGAGGCATCATCATCTGTCATTAATCACCTTTAAAAAGTTGCTGTCACACTCTGCAGACGATAGCAAACTGGAAAATTGGTGGCAAACAAAATCAACCTGAATTTAACACCCGTAATTTTTTGAAATGCTACTTTTTCACAAATTCTGCAAACCTTTATCAATCAATCCAATCTGTGCTTCACAGTCTCTGACCCCGGGGAATGACTGACTTGAGGAAACAGTTAGATTAGTCATGAAGCTGCTATTTGACACTAACTCTAAACTCTCTCTGTCTCTCAGTTTGGCCACTTCTCTTTGCACTTTTGTGCCATTATTCCCGCAAATACTGTCATTTCATGAAAGCACTGGAAGAAATCCTGTTAGTTGACTTATTTTATTTTACACTGATTAAGTTTATGTATACAAACAGAGTAGTGTAATACAATTTAGACTACAAATGCAGAGAACATGTTGTTTAGATTACATTAACTCTATTAGAGGAGTCATTTCTTTAAAGACAGCAGTGCTCTAGTGAGGTCATTCTTTCTCTTATTAGGACTAAAGCTTTTCGTAGATGATTGTCTTACCTGAACTCAGGATGAACTAATCCAGGAAAAAGCAGATGGAAGTAAAGAATACCCAACTCTGCAGCTCCATGTGGGTTTTATTCAGACGAAGAGTTTCAGGCGGTTTTAAAAAAAGGATAAACACTGTCTCCTGCTTTTACAAAGAAACCTAAGTCTCATCTATATTCTGCCCCTCAGCCATAGTTGGAACAACCTCAGTTTTGCTTGTTAAGTCTGACAGCTTTCATTGTGTGTCGTTCTGCATTATGTGGTTGGAAAAACTTTGAAACTGTCATTTTATTTCCTTAATTCAACAGTGATGCACTAGAAAAAGAGTGTACAGGCAGTGTAAATAAAGTGAAATCATGAGTAAAGAGGGCTGATGTCAGAAAAGGACACGAGACATGAATGCTTCTCTTTGGACCAAATCTCTAACCAAAACAAATTAGCCAACATTTTTGCTACTGGGCCAGAATGCTGGTGTTTTAATTTCCAAAAGACTCTTTTTTTCCCCTCTTTTTGCTGTGTTAAGACTGAATAAATTAAAGGCACTGTGACAACTCTGTAAGTGATCTTGAAATCTGAAGTCTCACTTTTGCACAATAGTTTATCAGTGCCACAATTTTGTATTTTTTATCTCTAAAACACATTTTTCAATAACTAAAATCAGGTTTACGGTAAAGTTTAGAAGGGAGAAGCAAGACCTTTTTTCTGATTAAACCTTTCCTTAGATTTGTTTTGTAGCAGTGGTCGACATTGCAGCCAGACCAATGAAAAAAAGGACAGTAGATCAGGAGAAAGTTAAATGACAGTAACAGAGCCAGGCTTAATTACAGGTAAAGCAGTTTGTGACTTCCAATTAAATGAAGAGCAAGGTCCCGTTAAGACATACACGTCATGGAGCACCGGGCTGTGAGGAACACTAACGTTTAGTCTGCTCAGCTTCGGGACACTAAAGTCCTGCTTCCACCCAGAGGTTCAGTTCGTTTCGTCTCAGCACAGCACACATTTTGCTGACTTCCCTTTGACTCAAACTGGGACATGTCCCCAAATTACCAACCCGTACTGTCCTACTTTTTAGTAACTTTCTGCTGGAGTGCCAGACGTACCCACCCGACCCCAGATGATGGAACTACAAACACTGCAGTCTGTTGACTGGTCGAAAGAATCATCACGTAATGAAGAATTACACATAATCCTGACATGTTTAAATCTCTGGTCGACTATGTGAAGATAATTTTCTTTTTTGTAACTAGAAAACATTTTACACGAGGAAAGATTACGATAAAAATTGGCAAACAGAGTAAATATCTTCATGAGAGTATGGATGCCCCCTTTGGATAAATGGTTTCTGCCTTCTAAAAACCACATCTTGGATAATTTTGACTTTTATGCCCATAGAACTGTCATCATTCTACTTCGTAACAAGCTGATACTTTTTTTTTTGCTTTTTTTTTGACTGTTTGTTCCTTTTTTTTCATTTGCTTTATTTGTACCTTAGTTCTGTCTTTTTTGTACAACCCTTTTGTAGTTGGGCTCTGTACAATTTGTTACCCAAATCCTCCCTTTTTTATTCTATTTCCAATCCCATGCAGACTTTGGCATATTTAATATTTTTGGGGAAAAAAAACCCAATTGAGAAAAACACAACTACTCTCTTTTTGTTTGGGAAATGGCATCACGAAGTAGCATTCTACTGTGAAGGTGGTTGGATTTATCTGTGTCGCGCTGCTATGCCTTTGAGCTATTGAGTAGCTGTCGCTGCTATTGGCATGCAGCTTACATGCTGGCTACCAAAAAGGGCAAACAGTATCGGGCTTTACCGATATGACCTGTACTAAGCTGCACTGGTCCATTTGGGCTGTTTGGTGGAAACAGGGCTTAAACTGAACTAAGTTTGTTTGTCACGTTCCAATGTTCCGAATGCTACATACCTACAAATACATGCACCACCTCTTGTCTTGCATCCTGCAGAATTTGTCTTGAATACAGAAAAGTAGTGTAAAAAACCTATTGACCTCCATTTATTTAGTTCCAAAACAAATTCATGTCTGAACAAGAGTCATGTCTTTAGGATAGTAAATGATGATGCTCATGGGAAACCAAGTCTTTTTTTTTAAAGTGATATCTTTTGGCTTTTGTGTCTTTATTTCGATAGGAGAGAGGACAGTGGATAGAGTAGGAAAGGGGGAGAGAGTGGGGAGTGACATGCGGGAAACAGGCCGCAGGTCGGATTTGAACCTGGGCCACCCACCCAAGGGCGAACCTCATGGTGCGCGACCTAATCCACTAGGCCATCTGCGCCCGGGAAATTGAGTCTTTATCCTGGAAAAACACCACTGATTCTCTCTAAAGGTGTCACTACAATCAGCAAACGGGTGCTCTTCACTGTTCCTATAAAGTAAATCACACCAACTTGTACTTGTAGCCGTAAAAGAAATGAACATGAGTCTGATCAGAGCGTCTCCATAGCAGAAGGAGCCATGTGTCCCTCATGTTCTCTCTTCACAGGGTTGATCAAAGAGTCTGTAATACCACATGGGAAAAAGTGAACACATCTGGAGCTGATGTAATTACACAAACATTAATGCCTTCAAATAAAATGTTATGAATATGGTTTTCCTTTATTACTACAACCATGGGTGTGCTGATTAAGTCAACAAGTTATGGCAGTAGCTGCATCATCACTGTGCACAAAGCTGCAGCCAAAGAGTGTGTAGTCACAGTTAGGCAGTAGATTAATTAGTCATTTTGCCACCATGCTGCTTTGACAGCTTGGCTCATAAACAGGACACTGTGGTGCTGCCAGTTGGTTTTCATTTTCTCCTCCTTGAAGCTCTCTCACAAGACGTATTAAAACCACCCGCCTCTCCTCCTGCTCTTCTACTTTAATCAGTTTTTTTGCTGACTCTCTCTGCAAAACACCTGCCAAAGCCAAAAAGTCTTTTTTTTTTCCAGAGTTCAAATGAAAGGAAGGCTATAAAAACTGTTTTCTTCCCCTCTGTGTTTTCTTCACCTGTCCTACTCTCTGTAGCTGTACTGGCCGGCCAGTCCAGACCGTGTCCAAGAATGTCTCATGGCTGGGAAGGATCCAGAGGTGACACAACAAACACACGCAAACATACAAACACACACACAAACATTGCATAAGTAAAGCAGTGTGTATGAGTGCTGTGCTGTACCATGAAGCTAAGTAATCCGTTTGGAAGGAACATGAGGGAAGGAAGTATGTTAACTCAGGATCTGTCACAGATACGGATCAGTGGCTCACAGGTCAGGTCCTATCAGCTGTTTTCATCCCGTCCACACTGCCTGCAGAAATGTTACACTGGAGAGTTGTGCAACAATGAGACAAGACAGCGACAACAATCTTGAGCGGAACTATAGTTAAATGAATCTGATTCATTTAGAAACAATAAACAAAAGAAAGAATTGTGATCGTTCAAAGATACCAAAGTGCAGTTTACCTTGTAGAAAATGTGATGCTTATCAAGTATTCATATATTTATGTAAGAAGGCACCTAGTTCTCTCTGAAACTTGCAGACACACCAGCATCTTGTTGTCTTGGTGAAACTCTCACAGCTTTAGTAATAGTGGATCAAATCTCATAGAAACAACATGGTCTTGTTATTTAACCCTTTAAAGCCAAACGTATCATTTTTGATACATGAGTTCAAAAACCTGTCTCATCAAAATGATAGTTTCTTTAAAAACCTGTTAAAAATATATTCTACCACCTTGAGAATTGCCATATCACTACAGTCAGCTGAAGTTGTATTTTGGCCCTTTTTCAAAATGTTTGCTCTCATGAAATCATCCACTAACACATTTTTAGGAAAATCACTGCTTGATTTTCAAGAAGTCGCGGCAAGAATAACATCAAAATTGTTACTCTTCTTTAAAATATGTGTTTTCTGCATGAAATGAAGGCATATTTACTAAGAAACTTTCATAAGAAAGTTAGCAGAACAGCCCAGTGTGTCAAATGTGATACAAGAAATATGTCATGAATGAAAATGATAAAACAATATTTTTTGTGGGTTTTTTTTTAAAAGGGTTAATAAACATCTCCGCTCCAAAAAAATGGAATTTTCAGACTATTTTTTTGATGGCTCAGGCTTCACAGGGTTGATGATTATTTTCCACAGAATTTAACCAGGATTAAGTAATTAGTACACAGCTTCCTGATCGTAAAACACACTGCACTTCAACTGTTTTTCACATTCTTTCTCTTTTTCACGTTTGATTCTCTGTCTACCTCCGTCCAGTTGGAGTGTGCCAACTTCCTGCGAGTCATGCAGCCGTACAATCAGACTCACCTCTACATCTGTGGCACTGGAGCCTTCAACCCTCGCTGTGCTTTCATAGCCACCAGCATCTTCCAGCAGGTATTACACTTAATTTGTGCACATTCAGATTTCCCTTCATTGCCAGTGAAAAACAAGTACAACTTCACAGTGGAAATCTACACATTTAGATGAAGTAGACCACCACCAAGAATCGTTTTACAATTTTTGTGTGAAACCTACATTAAATCAGAATGCAATGCAAATCCTTTTTAACCTATGCTCAAATTAATACACTACGAAGATAAGATGTTTATTGTTAAAGCTGGTTTATTGTTGTTTTTGCAAATGTTCACTCATTTTGAATTTGATGCCGGCAACACGTTCTTAAAAAGCTGAGACAGGGTCAACAAAAGACAGAGAAAGTTGCTGAATGCTGAAAAAACAGCTGTTTGGATCATTTCACAGGTGAACAGGTTCATTGGAAACAGGTGAGTGTCATGATTGGGTAGAAAAGGAGCATCCCCAAAAGACTCAGTCATTCACAATCAAGGACAGGGGCATGTTCATCACTTTGTCAACAACTGCGTGAGCAAATAGTCCTACGGTTTAAGAACAATGTACAATTGAAAATAAATTAATGAATTCATCATTGACAGTCCATAACATCATCCAAAGATGAGAATCTTGAGCAGCAAGGCCCAAAACCAACATTGAATGCCCGTGACCTTTGACCCCTCAGGTGGCACTGCATTAAAAACACACATCATTGTATAAGGGATCTTAGCACATGGGCTCAGGAACACTTCAGAAAACCATTGTCAGTTAACGCAGTTCATGACTACATTATTAAGTGACAGTTCAAACTCCACCATGTAAAGACAAAGCCTTACATCAACAACGTACAGCCCTGGTCCCGAGCTCATCTGAGATGGACTGACCCAAAGTGGCGAAGTCTGCTGTGGTCTGACTAAAAATATTATTATCATTATGCTTTTTGATGTATCGAGTGTCAGCAATGGGCTTCAGAACTCAAGTACATCCATGTTTGATACAGTCTGTGGTTAAAACCGCACAACTACTAGTAGGTTTCCACTTACTCTCACTTACACACACACACACACACACACACACACACACACACACACACACACACACACAC